>APFE031091580.1:55005-125482 GCA_000404065.3 Pinus taeda | reverse complement strand
GAAAATGCTGAAAGAGACAATGATGGGGGTCCAGATGGACTTGGCAGGTGGCCACCAATATCCACCTGGATCAGATAGGGAGCCCAGCAACATACATTACAAATTTCTTGAGGGTCTCTGTGATGGTGCCAGAGTTATCCACAACACGGAGGGTCTATATGTATGTTGAGGGGTTAGCAGAGCCACTTCGGGGTTTAGTCCGATCCACTAGACCAGCCACACTCCAGGATGCTATCAACAGGACCCGAGACTTAAATGATGTCTTACATAGGACCCAGACGCCTTACTCCCAGAGAAAGACTTTCCATTCTAAGGGGAATGATGTGAGGATTCCACCTCCAAAGGGGAATCCAGGACGAGTACAACTTGACGATGATGCTAGGAGGGAGCTGAAGAAGAAGTGGTTGTGCTTCACTTTTCAGGAGCCATGGGCACCAGGACATAGATGTGCTGCTGGTAAAGCACATTTTATTGAGGTCTTCTTCGAGAGCAATGGAAAGGAGGATGACGAGGATGATGTGGAGGCAGGAGATAGCCATGTCGTATAGGGTCCTTTGCCACCACCATCGCCAACACCAGGTGGTGCATCTTTTGCACCCGCCAGAGGGGCCCTTGCAGCATTGTGAGGAGTTCCCAAGTATCTGACGCTACGCGTACGAGGGACAGTACGTGGCCAGAGAGTATCAATTTTGGTTGATAGTGGGGCAACCCACAGCTTCATCGATGCCCAGATGGTTGAGCTTCAATGGGTTTTTAGTCTTGGTCCCATGAGATTAGACCATGATGTGTGCTCGTTATGTTCTAGAGCTTTCAGTGACGATGGGCACGTACATATTTACTGAACACTTTTTCGTGGTCGATATTTCAGACACCAACATGATACTGGGTGTTTAGTGGCTTATCACTCTAGGGAAGGTCACAACAGATGGAAGAACCTAGAGATGGAGTGGGATGATGAGAAGACAGGGAGGCATGAGAAGATACAGGGAAAACACACATATCCGCCTCAGACTATTTCGGCTCATCGGATGGAGGCAGTCTTCCAAAAGGGAGACATAGAGTGGGCCGTGGAGCTGCGTGCGTCAGAGGCAGGGACTATAGGGTAGACGGTACACCCAGAGGTATAGTCTATCCTTGATCGGTATGCCATAGTGTTTGGGGAGATTCCAGCATGACAACCACCGGATCAGGGGTTTGAGCACACCATCGAGCTTGAGAAGGGCATACAAGCCGTGATTACCACCCCCTATAGGCACCCCAAGGCCTATCAGGATGAGATTGAGCGGGCTATCCAAGAGTTGCTGGCTCTTGGGCATATCTGATCGAGCACGAGTCCTTTTGCTTCTTCTGTGGTGTTAGTGAAGAAGAAGGATGGTACATTGAGGATGTGCATTAACCACAGGGCCCTGAACAAGAATATCCTGAAGAATAGGTACTCCATACTAGGATCAATGAGTTGATGGACAAGTTGAGAGGGGCCCATTACTTCTCAAAGATTGATTTGAGATATGGGTACCATCAGATTCGCGTGAGGGAGCAGGACATTCCCAAGACCGCCTTTAGGTGTCACTATGGGCACTTTGAGTTCTTGGTGATGCCTTTTGGGCTAACCAACACCCCAGCTACATTTCATTCCTACATGAATCACATCTTCCGTAGTCACTTAAGGAAGTTTGTGTTGGTATTCTTCGATGATATTTTCATTTACAGCAGGACTTGGGAGGAGCATCTCCAGCACATTGAGACAATATTACGTATCTTACAGGAGTAGCAGTTCTATGCCAAACTCTCCAAGTGTGAGTTTGGGTTGATGGAGATGTTGTATTTGGGACACATCATAGGGGTGTACGGAGTGAGGGTCCACAAGGAGAAGATCAGGGCCATCAGAGAATGGCCAGAGCCGAGAAATGTGATGGAACTACAAGGATTCATTGGCATTTGTACTTACTACCAGAAATTCGTCAAAGGTTTCTCATGGCTTGTTGCACCCCTGACAGATTTGACGAGGAAGGGGGCTTTCAGTTGGTCGGATACAGTGCAGCGAGCCTTCAATAGGTTCAAGGAGGTTATGAGCAGCTGCCCAGTGCTTACATTGCCATATTTCACGCAGCCATTTGTTTTGGAGTGTGACGCGTCAGGAAAGGGGATCAGTGCAGTATTGAAGCACGGAGGTCACCCTATATCCTTTGAGAGCCGAAATCTCCTTCTGCACAAGAGGCTATATTCCATATACGACAAGGAGATGATGGCCATCATGCATGCACTAGCTAAGTACCAGCAGTATTTGGTGGGTAACAGGTTCACAGTGAGGACTGATCACAACAACCTCAAGTTCTTTTTGGAGTAGAAGTAGCTATAGGAGAGGCAACAGAAGTGGATTAGTAAGATCCAAGCATATGACTTTGACATTGAGTATGTCAAGGGTAAGAACAACATGGTAGCAGACGCCCTTTCATGTAGACTAGCCACGTTGTCTCTTATGAGCTTGGATATAGATTAGAGGGCTCGACTCTTAGTAGATTACTCCAAGGACATGTTTGCATGTGAGGTTCTAGATGGGCAGGTGGCAGATGACAGGTACAGGGTGGTCGATGAGATCATCTATTATAGGGACCGGATCTTCTTGATTGAGGGGTCTCAGCTCAAGAAGAAGATACTCCAGGCATCACATGATTCACCTTTGCAAGGACATCATGGGTTTACCAAAACCTACAGGGCCATTAGAGAGAGGTTCTCATGGAAGGGCCTCAAGGAGCACGTATTCCAGCACATCCAGGAGTGCGATGTTTGTCAGAGGAACAACAGAGAGATGAGCCATCCCGCGGGTTTATTGTATCCTCTTCCCATTCCGGAGGGGAAATGGGAGAGTATTTCGATGGACTTCATCACAGGGTTGCCCATGGTACAGGGCAAGGATTGTATCTTTTTCATCGTTGATCAACTAACAAAGTACACACATTTTTTTTCCATATCCGCACACTATACAGTAGCACAGGTGGCCGAGCTATTCTTCAGAGAGATCTTTAGGCTACACAGTCTACTTAAGACCATCGTCAGTGACAGGGACAGTCGTTTCATGGGTGGGTTTTAGCAGGAGCTTTTCCAATTGGTGGGGATAGATTTGACACCGAATACCTATTATCACCCACAGACAGATGGGTAGACATAGATAGTTAACAAGTGGTTGGAGGACTACTTGCGTAACTATGTTAGTGGGCAGCAACGAGCATGGCTGAAATGGCTGCATCTGGGGGAGTAATGCTACAATACTTCACATCACATGTTCATTGGTATGTCACCATTCTATGCCTTATATGGGTATCATCCTTTATCTTTTGTTGATGTGATGTTTGGTGATAGCAAGGCTCCTAGAGCCAAGATTTGGATCCAAGAGAGTCAGGATATCCTCCAAGTTCTCAAGGATAACATGGCTACAACACAGAACCAACAAAAGTTGTATGGTGACAAGGGTCGGGTGGAGAGACAATTCGAGGTAGGGGACATGGTCTACCTACGATTACAGCCATACCGACAGTCGTCACTGAAGCAGAAGGGGGCGGAGAAGCTCAAGCCCCGCTTTTATGGGCCATACAGGGTGATACGCAGGATTGGACAAGTTGCATATGAGTTGGAGCTGCCCCAAGGCAGCAAGATTCATAACATTTTTCATGTATCATGCCTGAAGAAGGAATTGGGGTAGTAGGTGATAGTGACAGATGAGCCACCACCCATGGATGATGAGGGGCATTTGGTATTGCAGCCGGAGGCTATCATTGATACCAGGGAGAGGCAGCTACGAAGCAAGATGGTCCAGGAATTCTTGGTGAGGTGGAAGAATTTTCCAGATGAGGATGCCACTTGGGAGAGTGAGCAGATCTTACAGCATCCATCACTTCAGTTGCTTGAATACAAGCAACATTTTTCTGGGGGAGACTGTAATATTCCTAATTAGCCATGGCTAATTGGAATATTCGATTTTGTTATATTTTTGCCTTCTATAGTTATTTATAAATAAAAAGTGAGGAAGGGGGACATAACTCACTTTTAGAATAAAAAGTCACTTCCTAGTAGCACAACATTGTGACTTAAAGAGGTGCCAAGGGGGCCATAAGGGGACGCAGAAATGGAGCCCACACAGACACATGGAGGAACTGCGCAGGAGGAAAGGAACACGTGGCAAGAGGGGAATCACACAGGAGGAGGTAAGACTTGGGATTAAGAGAGTCAAATGCTATAAAAGAGAAAGGAGCCCCCTCATTTTTATCATTCTGGTTATGAGCATTTGTGATAGTCATTTCGACTTAGAGCACGTTGGCTGTTTAGCTAGTCTGCAACACTGTTTAGTGCATTGAGTGTCTCGTTCGGAGATCTCACCCTTAGCCTCGGGGGACTTCGAGTGTCTGCTTGGGAAAGGTATTTCCATTGGCATTCCAGCAGTAGTTTCATCAATATTTCAGCAGTAGTTTCATCAACATTTTAGCTGCAGTTTCATTAGCATCTTTGAGGAACTACGCAGAACCCCAAGGGGGTGATTTTCGGGGGTTGGCCATTTCAGAAAATCTTTCCAGGTTTTTCTGGGTTTCTTGAGTAGAGTCTGATTCCAGAGTTTTATCCTTTTCTGAGGAGGGGAGCAACCCCAAATCCTCATTCGATTTCCAGCAGCAGTAGTAGCATGACAGTTTTCCAACAGCTGGGACACAGATCATTGTGAGGCCATTCCAGGAAATCTTTCTGGGTTTTTTTGGGTTTCTTGAGAAGAGCCCGAATCCAAAGTTTTAGCTTTTTCCAAGGAGGGGAGTAGCCCCAAATCATCATTTGTTTTCTAGCAACAACAGTGGCACAGCAGCAACAGCGGCAACATCCACACAGAGAGGCCATTCTTGTCATTCTGAGAGTATTTCTTCGCTTGCCTTGTGCAAGTTGAGGTGCCATCTGTCTAATCACCTCTTGTACTCATTTATTGCTCAGTATAATAAAATGGCTTAGCATTTCTCGCTGCATTTCTTGTGTATCTACTTACATTTTCTGTTTACATTATTATATGTTGTTCCACTGTTATTTTATCACTTTTGGGTTATTATATCATTTGCACATATTTGGTTGGAGATTTTGCTAGAATTTGAGGAATATTCCGGGTTAGGGATATTACAGTGGGGGGAGTCTGTGTACTTAGAGGAAGCTTGAGGGATTCAAGTGAAGCTCTTGTAATTGCATCTGTTGTTTGTGAGACTCAAAAGAGCTCACCATTGTAAAAAATTTGTTTGAAGACTTAATAGAGAGGCCACCACTGAAGGCTGGACCAGGAGATGTAGCCCAGGAGTATTGGGTGAACTCCTTATTAAATTTGTTGTGTTTTATTTGTTTGTCTATTATAGTCTTTAACTGGTTCAAATTCTATGTATTTCACAATTTGATCGATCCATTGCACAAAATAACATAGGCACATCCATGCACATAAGTCTGTAATACCTTATTATTGTCTTAGATCTCATTATCAGATCAAGTGGTATGAGAGATTTAGGTTGCTAAGGTTAGACAAGCTTGTGTTGGACTGTTTGTGAATGCTAACTAGGTCAAAGCTTAAATTAGGAAAAGGAGAACTGGTTGAAACTAACCCAGAAATTGATAGAGTCTATCCTAAGAGGAAAATGCCAGAAGTAATTCCCTTGGAATCAGACTCTCAGTTCATATAGATAGTTTCATGACCATGAGAGCCATGGTAGAGGAAATGAATAGAGAATTTAAGAAAGATCGAAGTGAAGATTCTTCAACTTCCAAACAAAATAAAGGAACAGAAGAATCTCTTATAGATGGTCATTCTGAACGCAAAGGGAAAGGAAAAAAGGCTCCTCTATCCACACCTCCTGATAGCCCTGAAAAACAAATAAGAAGACATATTTGATTAAATTAGACATTAAATTTGATTTGCCAATATATGATGGAGAGTTAAATGCAGAGAAGTTAGATAAATGGATTCGATATATCGATGTGTATTGCAGGGTGCAGAGCATTGATTCAGAAATAAGTAAAATTCAGCTGGCCATCCTATGCCTTGGAGGAATTGCCTTGGTATGGTGGGAAGGTATGACACAAGATGACTTGAAGAAGCATCGTAAAATTCCTTCTATCTGGAGTGAATTTGTTTCTGCAATTAAAAAACAGTTCTATCCACTAGATTATATGCAGCAAGCTATGATGAGTTGGCAAAGTCTTTGCCAATTAAAAGGGAAAAGTGTAGAAAGATACACTCAAGAATTTATAAAAAGAGCTTTGATTCTAAGCATTTCTTTATATTCACCTAAAAATTTTCTAAAGTATATAGGTGGTCTACATAGTTATTTGAGACACACCATTCTCATGTTTAACCCTACTAGCATAGATGAGGTATCTATTCAAGCTACCCATCTAGAGGCTAGAGGCAAGAATGTGAACCCAGAGATTGGGGGATCATCAAAGCCCACTGCAAGCAAGAACAAGGAAAAGAGGAAGCAGAAATGGAAAGAGGGGAAGGCAAATGTTGTACAAAAGGCCAAACCTTCATGCACTCACTGCAAGAAGGATGGACATGATGATGAACATTGATGGTCTTTGCATCCGGAGCTAAAACCCAAGAAGTTTGATGGCAAGAAGAAGAAGTTTGATGCTACTATTCAGAGAGATTTGGGGTCAGACTCAGGTGATGAAACAACCGTCACAGCCATAGGTATATAAGGTAAAAATTCTGAAGCATCTTCTATTAATTCTACCCAAACTATTGATAGTGAAGAAAATGAGAGAAGAAGACATGAGGTTTTTCATATTAGATTTATTTCCAAGCATCAAAAGATTGATACTTTATTTGATAGTGGCTCACAAGTAAAGTTAATTTCTGAAGCAATTGTAAAGAGGTTTGGATTACTAACCACACCTCACAAGAAGCCATATCCATTAGGTTGGTTATGTGATAAAGCAAAGATACAAGTGACTAGACAATGTAAACTTAGGTTTGTCATTGGTTTAACATTTGTAGATGAGGTTGAGTTAGATGTAATTCCCTTGGATATATGTGGGATTGTTTTAGGAAGTCCTTACTTCTATGATAGAAAAGCCATTTTCTATAGAGCTGAAAATAAGTATCAACTTGTTAAAGATGAAATATAATATACTGTAAGAGCTCACAAACTCAAAAATAATTATACTCTCATAAACTCAAGGCAGATGAAAAGGATTGTAAATTCATGCAAGCAATTTTTACTGATGGTTGTAAAGGAAAAGAAGTCTGATAAAAGCAATGTATTTGAAGGCTCTGATGCTAAACAACAATCTGATTTAGAAAAAGTTGTTTCAAAATATGATATTTTATTTCAAGAACCTAAAGGTCTGCCACCCAAAAGGGAAATTGAACATGATATTAATTTGCAGCAAGATGCTCCATTGCCTAACATTAGAATGTACATGTTATCCTCTTTAGAGAATGCAAAAATCAAGAAGCAAGTACAGGAGCTACTCGAGAAAGGGTTCATAAGACCAAGCACATCACCATGTGGATCTCCAATAGTGTTGGTGAGAAAGAAGGATGGTTCATGGACGATGTGCATTGATTATTGAGCACTGAATAAAATAATGATCAAGAATCGTTATCCCCTTCTTCACATTGATGATCTATTGGATCAGTTGAAGGAAGCTATTTACTTTCCCAAATTGGACCTACGTAGTGGTTACCACCAGGTCAGAGTAGCAGAGCAAGATGCATGGAATACTGCTTTCAAAACAAAGCAAGGGTTGTATGAATGGCTAGTTATGCATTTTGGCTTAACTAATGCTCCTGCCACTTTCATGAGAGTAATGAATGATGTACTCAGGCCTTTTATTGATGATTTTGTAATTGTATATCTAGATGACATTCTTGTATTTAGTAAAACATGGGAAGAACATTTAAAGCATGTAAAGCAGACCCTAAATGTTTTAAAGCAAGAAAATATCTATGTTAAATTATCAAAATGTGAATTTGGTAAAACATCTTTGACTTATTTGGGTCATATTGTAGGGATGGTGAATTGAAGATAGATCCCTCTAATGTTGCAGTCATTGTAAACTGACCTAAACCCAAGTCTGCTACAGAAGTTAGAAGCTTCCTAGGGGCAGCACAATATTGGAGAAAGTTTATTGCTAACTTTTCCTTAATTGCAGCTCCCTTACATTCTTTGACAGGATTGAACAAGATGTCTCAGTGGGGAGGCAAACAGCAGAAAGCCTTCGACACCTTGAAAGAAAAAATTAGTACAACACCAGTACTAGCATTGCCAAATCTTCAACAACCATTTGAGATCAAAATAGATGCCAGTGATTATGCCATGGGAGAAGTGTTGATTCAACATGGTAAACCCATATGCTACCATTTTGAGACTTTTAATTATGTGGTAGTTAATTACCCTACATATGATAAAGAATTGTATGCATTATTTCAAAGTGTGAAGAAGTGGAAACATTACTTAATGGGCAAAGAAATGATAATCCATACCGATCATCAACCACTTCAATACTTGCACTCGCAAACTAAACTGCAACAGTCAAGATACTATAGGTGGATGGATTTCCTACAACAGTTTCACTTAGTCATCAGATATAAAAAGGGCATACATAATAAAGTTGCAGATAGGTTGTCTAGACCAATCATAAATGCATCTACCATACTTAAGCATAACTTAGTAATGCATGAAAGCTACATTGAACAATATGCTCAAGATATAGATTTTAAAGATGTATATTCAGCTTTAAGTAATGGCAAAAAGGTAGAAGAATTGGATTACTATATTAAGGAACGACTCTTGTATCATTTGGGAAAGCTATGCATTCCACAAACAGAGAGAATTAACATAATTAGGGAGGCACATACTTCCCTGATATCAGGTCATTTTGTGTAAGTAAAACAGTGGCACAACTGCAAAGATACTGCTATTGGCCAAAAATTAATGAAACAGTTTCTAGATATGTAACAGGGTGTACCATGTGTGCTAAAAGCAAGCCCAGCAATAGAAAACTAGGCTTGTACACTCCACTGTCAGTCCCTTCCCGCCCTTGGGAAAGTGTTTCCATGGACTTTGTTGGGGGATTGCCAAAATCTAGAAAGGGACATGACTATTTATATGTTATTGTGGATAGGTTCAACAAAATGTGTATTTTAATACCTTGTAATAAGCAGATTACAGTTGAACAAATAGTGAAAGTCTTATTTTAGCATGTCTGGGTGCATTTTGTGTTACCGACTTCCACAGTATCTGATCAAGACTCCCGATTTGTTGGGAATTTTTGGTCAAGTCTGTGGGAATTAGTGGACACCAGACTAAATAAAAGCACAACCTTTCATCCACAGATAGATAGCCAAACAGAGGTAGTCAACAAGACAGTGATCCAGTTGCTCAGGGGTTATTACAGCAAGCACCCCAAGCTTTGGGATGAACACTTATGTTATGTGCAACATGCTTACAACCGTGATAAACATTATTCTACACATAGATCTCCTTTTGAGACCTGTTTTGGTTTCATACCAAGGTCTCCCTTGGATTTTGTCTTTGAAAAAGACATAGCAGTTGTTGGACATAGTGATGTGGACAAAGCAACCAAATTCATTGAACAGATCCAAGAAATTCACCAAGCAATGCAGGAACAACTGGAAAATATCCAAGCCAAATACAAGGCAAGGCATGATAAACATTGGGTGGAGCACAGATTCCAAGTTGGCGATCAAGGTTGGCTGTATATTAACAAGGACTTAATGCAAGGTGAAGGAAAGAAGTTGACGCCAATAAGGTATGGGCCTTTTAAGGTACTTGAGAAAATTGCTGAGAATTATTTCCACCTTGATCTGCTAGCATACATGCACATCTATTCAATAGTAAATGTAGAAAATTTAAGACTGTTTGAACCTTCTTTGATTGAAGATCCTAAAGAGAAAATTGAATTGCCTTCCATTGATGATCCGTTGCCTGAATACCTCAATGAGCTGCAAGAAGATACAATTCTAGAAGGAAGGTGAGGACAACGCATAGAGGGGACATGGAGTACCTTAGAATTGGACTCAAAGGTTCAAAACCCAGTAGTGCCAAATGGATAGAGATTGGGCAAGTGAGGTAGCTGTATCCTCACTTAAGCGATGCTTGAAACCCAACTTTTGGTGGTCCAAAAGCCCTTTTCAGTGGGAAGGCATGATCCAAATGGATCCGAGAGAACTCTCTAAGTCTTCATAAACCTTTTAAGAATCATGCCCAATGCAAAAAATCCATTTAAAGATTGAAATTATCACAAAAGGGGCACTCTTAGCAGGGTGGAGAAACACTATCGAGAGGCCCAAAAACCATGAAAATAGAGAAAACAAAGTATCGGTGGCTTTAATGCAATGTTGAACTAGAGCCGTCGGATCTAGCTGATCAACGATCTAGATCCGATCGTCAAATTGCTATCGGCGGGGGCCATTGGCACTTATCGGCGGAGTCCACATGACAGCTACAAATATGATCAATGCGGATCAACAAGGACCGTCGATCAAGAGCGCAGATCGACGGCCCATGGTAACGCACGCTATCGCAATCGGCAAATGCAGAGGAGCAATTACAATTAGTGGCGGTCATGTGCGATATGCGATATCGTGTCAGAAAATTAAGCGGGGCCAATGACAGTAATGGCAGTGATATTACAGACCCGATAATACAATAGGCGGCATTGCATATATTTTGAAGTCCGGAAAACTGAGTGTTCCTTTGTAAATCGGATTTTCGTTGAATAAACGAAACGTTAAGGGAAAAGGACCGATGTGATGTCATGGAACCGAAAAGGTTTATTAACAATATTGAATAGTATTTTAGGTTCGAAATGCGAGATTTTACAGTGTTTTAGTGCATTTTCACAGTTTAACATATTTTCCAAAATACAAAGGAATGGACCCTCCTGATATGTGATAGTGACCTGTGGGCGGATCTGATAGGGGAATGAAGTGTATTAAAGGACTTTTCAAGTATGAAATATCATGTTTTTGGTGAAATTTCCCTATTTTATGCATATTTCTCTGTGTTTATAAATAACAATCATGTTTGGGAATTCGACAGATTTCAAAAGGTCCCATGCGCTCTTCAGGTTTTATGCCATACTTGGGAAACATTGTAAGAGGGATTCGAGCAGACAGAGGCATGGGAGACTAAAGGACAAGGAGAAGAAATGAACAGGCAGCCTAGAATGGCTTTAAAAGCCATAGACAAAGAGCAAACAGATAGGCAATGTTGCAAGCAAGTGCGAGACTGAGCGAGAATAGAGATTGAGAGTTGTGGGGGGAGTCTGTGTACTCAGAGGAAGCTTGAGGGATTCAAGTGAAGCTCTTGTAATTGCATTTGTTGTGTGTGAGACTCAAAAGAGCTCACTATTGTAAAAATTTTGTTTGAAGACTTAATAGAGAGGCCACCACTGAAGGCTGGACCAAGAGATGTAGCCCAGGAGTATTGGGTGAACTCCTTATTAAATATGTTGTGTTTTATGTGTTTGTCTATTATAGTCTTTAACTGCTTCAAAGTCTATGTATTTCAAAATCTGATTGATCCATTGCACAAAATAACATACATCCATGCACATAAGTCTGTAATACCTTATTATTGTCTTAGATATCATTATCAAATCAACACTAAACAAAATCATGTTCAAGAACAAGTTCCCCCTTCCCAAGATAGATAATCTACTATATCGGTTGTGGCAAGAGAAATACTTCACCAAGTTGGACTTAAAAGTCTGGATATCACTATGTTTTAGTTAGATAAGAATATACCTAGAAGACTTCCTTCAAAACTAGGCAAGGTTTGTATGAGTGGTTAGTCATGCCATTTGGCCTATGCAATGGACCAACTATTTTTATGAGTTTAATGAATGATATACTATTCCCTTTAATGGATTCATTTTTTATTGTCTATTTGGATGATATATTAGTACACAGTGCTACTTGAAAGGAACACATATCACATTTGATGCAGGTGTTGGAGACATTAAAAAAGCACTAGGTGCTAGAAAATATCAAGAAGTTTCAGTCTGCATAGCATTCTTTGGTGTATTTGGGGTATGTGATAGGTGGAGAAGAGTTGAAAATATATCCTACCAAGATGGAGGCCATCATGAAGAGGCTAACGCCTACTACTGTTTCTGAGGTCAATAGTTTCATTGGGGAAGCACAGTACCTGAGGAAATGCATAGCCTAATTTTCATTAGTAGCGGCACTACTCCATGTGATAGCAACAAGTGGAAAGAGTTTCCATTGGGGAAAGAATTAGTAGAGGGACTTTGAGGAGCTAAAGAAGAAGATTAGTCAAGCAGTAGTTCTACATTATCTAACTTTCAACAACCTTTCGAAGTGGAGACAAATGTGTGGGTATGCTATGGGAGAGGTCTTTAGGCAGGTAGGAAGGCTTGTATGCTAACATTTGAAAGTATTTCATGGGACAGTTCTGTTGTAGTGGCTACAACCACCCTCCAAAATTTTGGCCAGCACCCAAATTCGGAGCCTCCCTTGAGAGTTTCACTTGATGGCTACATGCACTCGGGTTCACTCTGTGAGCTCGTGTGAGCATTCACGCCCTCCTTGCTTGTTAATTCCACCCAAGATTTTGCATGTGTATGTCAATGTCTTACTTGCAACCATGTTCTGGTCATGCTCAAGGTCTTCACTTTGTGTGTACATGTTATGTTCGCTATGAAAACATTTGCTGCACTCACACACAGAGTCACATTCAATGTCGTGCAAGTGTCATTAGGGTTGATCAACGACCAGTCACGAGTGTCGAGCTTGTCGCTTGCATCATCAATCAGTCATGTTGAACATGTGTGTCTCGTCGTCAAGTCATGTGGGTGTGTATTTGTAAGATCACATTTACATATTTCACTTGTTCACACACTTAGTCATTTTTCTGAAGTTCTGATGACCAAACTCCCCTCTACAGCCGAACCATCACCCCACTATCGACTAGATTGACTGTCAACCAGAATAGCGCAGAAGCACCAAGAAATTCATTTCAATTTGCGCTACCCACAAGCAATTCAATCAACCTTCATGCTAGCCACCCGGAGAGTTGGAGCCGACAGCCACCCCGGGACTGAATCCCCTAAAGAATTGTGCAGAGGCTACTGACCTTACCCACTCTATTGATTGAAGAAATTGCACAGATAGGCCAGATAGACACCCAGTGCCCATCCCTGTCTCCCTCATAAAATTATGCATTTTTCCCAGTCAGTCCTCCCGACAGTCGACTGGCTACTCATCCATAAAATTGTGCAGTTTTCATGAGGAGGCCTTTTGTTACCTAGCAGTCTGCTAAGCTCAGAAATTGCACAGAGATGATTAACATGCCAACCTCCCATCATCTATGCAATTCCTCTTACCAGCAGCTCCCAGCAGCAGACTGGCAGTTCCCTTCAAGAATTGTGCAGTTTCTACTGCCAAGCTCTCAGCAGCTGACTGCCTGTTCCCCTTGGGAATTGTGTAGTTTCTACTACTAGTGACCCAACAGCCAGCTGCTAGTTCCCTCTAGGAATTGCATAGTTTTGGCTGCCAGGCTCCAAGTCAGTTCCTACAAAACATTGCGCAATTTCTGCCTACCAATCCTCCTTGTTGTCCAACCTTTTCTTCCAAAAATTTGCACAGTTTTGCTACACAGCCCCTTTGCCTGTTCGTTCTGAAAACTGTGGAGATTATGCCTGCCCATCCTTCCTACACCCTGGGTTTTCCCCCTCAAAAACTGCACATTTTTTTCCTCCAGTTAGGCTAGATCTTGTGGGCAGTCATTGTCAATTCAAAGTTCTTATCTCCATCACCCAGTGACTATTGCACAGTTTTCATCAGCAGTGCTCTAAGCCTTCATCCCGCCTCACAACCTTGTTGCCTCTCCTAGTCACCTACATCCAAAATGGTCATGTATCATGGTAGACTAGGATGTTTTTGGGTTTGATGTCATCTCATCATGAATGACTGCAAGAACATGTACACAAACAAACATGGGGTGACAACGAATGGGATGAACGAAGGGGAGTACATGAAAAAGGATAGTTTCACCAATGCGCGAACAAACGACGCATGTGAAGGGATATGATTGCAAACAGATGATCATGAGAAGAGGTGTTTGTGGGTAGACATATGAGTGGACATGCAATATGTGCTTACGGATGGATGAACGAATGAACATGCACCTTTCACGAACGGACAGACCTGTCAATCCTTCCAACATACAAGCAAGGAGCAACGTGAAAAGGAAACATCAAGTGAACCAATGACCATCAAGGACTTTGCACACTCTGCCAAGCAAAAGGTGAAGTTGTGATACAACATGAGGACATCCATGACCCAGCAGCATTACAACTCGACATGCACACCAGCAGCATGAATGTACCATCATTGTCATGTCGATTTATGTCATGAGTCATGTCGTCCACATCTCCATTGTGGGTCGTACCGTCTATCAATGTAATGTAACATGGAAGTCCAAGAGACCCACTTGTTTTACAAAGAGTCATGTAAAGTAAAAAATTCATGGAAGTCAAACAGTCATGAGGGTAGTCGAACAACTACAAGGGTTAGTTTCACCCTTGGCTATAAATACCCCGTCATTTGTACATGCAAATGACTTTTCACCTCAGCTCCTCCCACATAGCCAAGAGAGTCTGTAATATTTTCTTTGAGGAGTAAGCAGTGGCTCCAATGCCCCTCACACAAGGTTAGTGATCTATGGTGTAATGATGTGTCTTGGAAATTTCACTTAATTCAAAATACTACTAACAGGCCAGCACGTTTTCACACATGTATTGTAACTGTTGTAAGACTAATCTTAAGAACTTGTGATGCATGTTGCTTTAATATGTGTGTCACACTTGAACTATTTCACTTGTTGTAATATATAATCTATTAATGAAAATGTGTTTTATCTATTGTTAACATTGTCTTGCCTGTGGTGGCTACCTTCCCAAACATCAGATAGACCTTTCACATAAATCTTGTTGTAACAACAGTTGCACTTGTGCAGACTAATCCACTGAGTGTTATACGTGTTATCTTCCCTTGTGTGTTATGACTACCACATCCGTGTGGACTATTGTTCCACTGGAAGTTGTGCATGTCCTGTTATGTTGTGTGTCCCTAGAAGAGTTGGGACTTCTCCCAACTGACTTGGGAATCACTCTCACCCTCTCCGTTTACAGTGAAATAACCATTGACACAAGTAACACTTACAATCACCAGACACGTGAACCTCACTTCTCGAAGACAAAGTAGACCAATTTCATGCGTTGATAAGAAATATTTGAGGAAAGCCTTTAAGATAATGGCAACCGGGCCATCATACCAGATGGGACTCCCACACCAAACGATGTGAATTCTAGACGGGACTTCATACCGAGGTGATCCCTTGAATGTTGCGGGTCCAGCACCATCAACATTTCTAGTGCTAGAAGGATGGAAACCAGTTGTATATGGTTGAATGTCCTCTCACACTCATTCATCAACCATTTGGTCAAGGCAGCAACTCGCACTCCCTCTCACCTATGCGCGACTCTGCAATTGGTTACTCCTCACCTCCCAAGACTAAACACGAAATTCCATATACCTTTGCTCCTTTCATCCCATCACTCGCCAGTTCGCAAAAGTAGTTGGATTGATCCCAAGCATGCAGCATCTTCCATATGCATCAAGAAAGCCAAAAGCCACTCCTATAGGGGTTTTTGTATCATAAATGGAAGAAGCAGTCCTTACCACACTTGAAGGTCTAGTAGAAGCTATTGAAGACGGAGAGGAACCTTCGGTCTTCCGGAAAGGCGAATGAGACACCCTTTTGATCTTGGGATCAGACTTTGATATAGGAGGTAAAGGGAGAGGTAGCAGAGAAGGCAAAGGCAGAGACTAACCAATAGACTTAGAGCTAGAATAATTAGATTCTGAAAGAGGGGAGGAGGACGAAGAAGAAGAAGATATGGCTGACCCAAATCTGTAATGGATGACATAGGGACCATTGGCTCTCTCGACTATTTTGCACAAGATGCCAAAGCGAACGAAGAGAATGAACATCAAACTCAACCCAAACAGCACAGTGAAGGAAGAAGATCATTTGGACAACTTCTACCTACAGTTGCATTCCCTTGAGGTATGACATGATGATGTAGATTGTAGATTGTTCCCATGTGCCTTGGACATTCGGGCAGCTACATGGTATCACAACCTTCCACCAAACTCCATACAGGACTGGGGTGCATTCAAACACATGTTACTTGAAAATTTTGTTGATGACAAGACCCCAGCTATGTTAATGAAAGAATTGGGTAGCCTAAAGATGGAGGGGAAAGAAAAGGTAAAATACTTCAACCAGAGGGTTACATGCATATTGAACAAATTTGCACCGGATACCAAACCTCATGACTCCATCACGGTTGATTAGTACACATCCGGATTGTCGACCATCATTGTGCAGTTTGTCAAGTGAGCTGCGAAACCAACACTCTTGGAAAACTGCGAAGAAGTGATTGTTGTCGAAAAAGCCCTGCGCACAATTGGAGTCATCAAGGATGATGAACCAGCAAAGGACTTGAGAGATGCGAGCAAGAAATCTCAAGCGATGGTGAGCAAGGGTAGAGACAAGGAAGCAAATGATATTGAAACCCTCACTTGCCTTGTCAAGAACTTGACAACGGAAGTGTCCAAGCTTAAACAATGGAAAATGGACACATTTGCAAGCATCCATCTGCCTAAATTCAGACAGGGAAGCAACTCATTAGGTAGCAACTGGTTTGCTCAAAAAACTGCATAGAGCTCTATGTTCAATGTCGATCAGTGCATAGATCCCGAGTTTTGTTCGTTCCATAAAGAACATCACCCTGAGAACTTCTGTTCAGACTGGAAGCGAGTCTCAAACTTGGTATACAATCATACACTCGATGCAAAGATCAGTTTGCAAGAGTGGCCAAATGACAGAGATAATGACGAAGGTATTGTACTTGATGAAGCATCAAATTCTAGGCATCTAGTGCATGCATATCCATGCTCGTAAGCAACGTTGAAGACAAACACCAAGAAGCAGCCCCCAAGACAAAATGATCGTTATAACCTTAGGAGTAAAGGGGCTCCCCTTACGCTTGGGGAAGTACAAGAAAAGATAATATTGCTAATAAGGAAGGTTGATCCACAGGCCGCCCCAAAGAAGAAAACACAAAACAATTATGGGAAGACAACGACAGACAAGAGTACCTCCATGAGCGGCAAACCGCAGAACACGTCGCCGGACAACGTGAACATCAATCTTGCCCTGGACACCCTAGTGAGTATTGCACCTCTGGACTACAACATTGTAGATGACATGAATAAAACTCGAGCGAACATCAGTTTGTTCAAGTTAGCTAAGGTTCAGAGTCAATGAGACATCCAGATGCGTGCATTGGGACAGACAACAATGGAAAACACAACCCGGATCACTTTCTACTGTGCTCAATAAACTTCGAATTGAAGAAGAAATCTTAGGTTGCCCTCCATTCCTACTATCATTTGAAATTTTTAACTGCAATGTTCACAACTACTTGGTTGATTCTGGCGTGGTAGCCAATGTCATTCCACTCTCCATTGCGAAAAAGATCAATGTGCAATGGAGCGAGACATCTGCGTGGATCATCCAACTTGATCAAAAATTAGTACCAGCCATTGGTGAACTACAAGACGTGATCATATGACTATCTCATGACAATCAAGTCCATGAACGCATCAACATAGTTTTTTTGGACATACCGGAAGCATATGGTCTACTACTCAGTAGAGACTGGTCCAGCAAGCTGGACAGATATTTTGCTACAGACTGGTCACACATGTGGCTTCTGTACAAGGGCAAATGCAACCAAATTTGGGTAGTGTCCAAGAGGTACACGAAGCACAATGTCACTCCCCTTAACGGTGAGAACGAACCGTTGGCCTTCGCAGAACTCGTGTTTGGCAACTACCTCCTAGAAACAACGTTGGGGTGTCATCCTGCACAGTCAGCTCCAACCCCACCAGACATGTTGTTCAGACTCCTTCCTTTCCCAACTGATGGTAATGAAACATGTACAGTGCATTGTACCAATAGTATTGGTAGAAATAGCAACAATAGAAGTAGAGCATGCCAAACGCTCTGTGTACAAACAAGCCATGGGCCATGGATTTAGACGAATCAAAGACATATGGTAGCTCAAGGACCGAGTGTATCTCTGTCACCCACAACAATAGAAAATGCATGATTTCAAGCTGCTTGAAGTTCAATGGCACAAATAACGTTGCTGAGTATGTAGCACTTGTGTTGAGCTTACAAAGGACCATCAGCCTCAACACAATCACACTTAGATTGATACTGCACCTCACAGACAATGTTGATGCTTTCAAGGACATAACAATTTATGAAGGTAAGCACGAGCATCCCCTAAAAATTGCAGCTAAGGGCAGGAAAGGAACCTCATTCCCGAGGGTGGGGTTTCCCTCAACAAGATCTATGGTTTGTAGAATTTATGTCAAGGGCCAAGAAACAACGGAACCCATAGGACTGCCACTACGTACGAACAGAGAAACCTAGGAACCAATCATGATCCGAAGATAGCCAATTTCGGTACAAGCTACACACCGCAGTAGTGACAAGTCTTTGATAGATTGATCAAATAGTACTGAGATGTGTCTACAGGGCAAATGATGACCTGTGTACACACTACACACGAGCAATTCAACACAGGATTCCAAGTAAATGAGGAGACAATCTATTGCATCAAAGGCTAGGTAAAACACATATGTTGTTTGGACTCCTTATACAGGAAAAATTGACTAACATTTTGGATGATTGGATTACTTGCAAAGTTCATCATCATACTTGGGTTTCTAATCTAAATCATGCATGTAAGAAATATGGGAAAATCCACTTATGCATTCATTTCAAAAACTTGAACTACTCCTGGAATAAAAAAAACTACCCCTTGCCATCATCTGAGCATATGTTGCACACAGTATCTGAAGTAGTGGTGTCGTCTTCACTTAAAGGTCTTTTGGAACACCATCAAGTTCTGGTAGCAGATCCCAGTGGACTTATACTGGTCCATGATAAACTTCGCACACATACATGATATCTTCAATCACTTGACGAGAAGGTTGGAAACCTTCTTTTCAATGGCCAAAATCTCAAGTGTTACTTTCAGTAGGTCAGGGTGTGCCCCGTGCCATGCACATAGTCTGCTTACTGCTTGTTGTTTTCATCTTGTTTGCTTTGCTTACTATCTTTGGTTTCACTTTGTTTGTTTTGCTTGCTATTTTTTTTGCATTTGTTTTGTTTGCTTGGTATGTTACTATTTTTGTTTCCAGAAATAAGTGTTTCCAACTACTACATTATGGCTTCTGAATAGAGAATGTGGCTGAAATTTGAAGAGACTTCTGAAACTGCAACATTTGGCCAGTCTTGTGTCGTCTTCTTTGTGCTTGGTTATAACCTTCGACTAATGAAGTCTTGAGGGAAAATATAAACCATCTGCAAGGGAATTTTTGGTCCAACCATGAACATGTGTCCACACTGGGAAGCCCCATGCCTGTACTCAACCTTCTTCTCTGTGTTTCAAGCTCATCCAACTAGTAGAAACAGAGAAGGGGAAATCTAAACGAGCAAACCTATGTCAGAGGTATTAGATGCTTCTCTAAAGGAACAACCTCTTACGCTCTCAATAAGTTGGGATCCCTCTTCTACCCCAAAAATAAATAAGTGCCTATGCACATTCCTCTTGAAAAATACAAAGGCGAAAGAAGAGAAAGGCTTCCTACACAGAGAGGTGAAGCATGCAACTCCACCGGGATACTAACCAGGCTCACTGGAAGTGGAGAAATGTGTGTATTCCTACGTGACTCTGCCAAGGTATTGTCTAGGCCTACTGGCTGTGGAGAAACACCAAAGATGAAAACTTGTACTCTGAAAATATTCAACTCATGAGCTAAACTACCCTTCCCAGATTCAAAACACTGTGATTAAGCTAAAATTTTGATTGTGTTTGACTAAGTTGGCAAAAGGTGAACCGCGTATGTCCATGGGGTAAGTAGGGAAGCTGAAGTAACTCACACATTGTTTCAATACTCCCCGAAAGATCAAGGCCCTGTGCTATCAATGAACCAAAACAGAGAAGCTATATTTCTACTAGTGTGTCGCCAAGTGTTGTAGCAGCTACAACCACCCTCCAAAACTTTGGCCTACACCCAAATTCAGAGCATCCCTTGAGAGTTTCACTTAACGGTTGCATACACTCGGGTTCACTCTATGAGCTCATGTGAGCCTTCACACCCTCCTTGCTTGTTCATTCCACCCAAGCTTTTGCATGTTGATGGTAATGTCTTTCTTGCGACCATGTTCTAGTCATGCTCAAGGTCTTCGCATCTTGTGTACATGTTATGTTCGTTATGCAAACATTTGTCACACTCACACATGAAATAAAATTCAGTGTCACGCAAGCATCGTCATGGTCGATCAACAACCAATCATGAGAGTCATGCTTATCGCTTGCATCGTTAGTCAATCATGTTGAACATGCGTGTCTGGTTGGTTTGAGTCATCACGTCGTCAAGTCATGTGGGTGTGTGTTTGTAAGATCACATCTACATCTTTCACTCGTTCACACACTTAGTCATTTTACTGAAGTTCTGACAACCAAACTCCCCTCTGTAGCCAAACCATCACCCCACCATCAACTCGATTGACTGTCACCCAGAACAGTGCAGAGGCATCAAGTAAGTCATTTCATGCTGTGCTGCCTGCAAGCAATTCAATCAACCTTCATGCTGGCCACCCTGAGAGTTTGACCCAATAGCCACCCCGAGACTGACTCCCCTCGAAAATTGCATAGAGGCTGCTAACCTTGCCAACTCAGTTGACTGAATAAATTTCACAGACAGGCCGGATAGACACCCAATGCCCATCAGTGTCTCCCTCAAAAAATTGCACAGCTTTCCCAGTCAGTCATCTCGACAGTTGACTAACTGCTCATCCAGAAAATTATGCAGTTTTCATGAGCAGGCCTTCTGCTACCCAGCAATCCACTCAACTCATAAATTGCACAGATATGATCAGCAGTCTGACCTTCCAACATTTGCGCAATTCCTCTTACCAGCAACTCCCAGCAGCAGACTGACAGTTCCCTCCAGGAATTGCTCATTTTCTGCTACCAAGCTCTCGACAGCTGATTCCATGTTCCCCTTGGGAATTGTGTAGTTTCTGATGCCAATGACCTGGCATCCAAATGCCAGTTCCCTCCAGGAATTATGTAGTTTTGGCTGCTAGGATCCCAGCCAGGTCCTCCAAAAAATTGCGGAATTTCTTCCTGCCAAGCCTCCCTGCATCACGACCTATTCCTCCAAAAATTTGTGCAGTTTTGCTACAGAGCTCCGCTACTCGTTCGTTTTGAAAACTGTGTAGATTTTTCTTGCCCAGCCTTCTTGCAGCTTGGGATGTTCCCCTCAAAAACTGCGCATTTTTATCCTCCAGTCGGGCCAGTTCTGGTGAAGATTCACTGTCAATCCGAATTTCTCATCTCCATCACCCAGTGACTCTTATGTAATTTTCATCAGTAATGCTTGAAGCCTCCATCCCACCTCACAACCTTGTTGCCTCTCTCGGTCACCTACATCCTAAATGGTCATGTATCATGGTAGACTAGGAGGTTTTTGGGTTTGATGTCATCTCATCATAAGTGGCAATAGGAACAGGTACACAAACAAAAATGGTGCGACAATGAATGGGATGAATGAAGGGGAGCACATGGAAAAGGACAGGTTCACCAATGGGTGAACAAATGATGCATGTGAAGAGATATGCTCACAAACGGATGATCATGCGAAGATGTGTTCGTGAACAAATGGATGAGAGAACATGTAAGATGTGCTCATAGACAGATGAATGAACGAACATGCACCTTTCGCAAATGGACGAATTTGTCAAGCCTTCCAACATAAAATCAAGGAGCAATGTGCAAAAGCAACATCAAGCAAACCAATGACCATCAAGGACTCTGTGCACTCTGCCATGCGGAGGTGAAGTTGTGATACACCATGAGGACATCCATCACCCAACAGCACTACAACTCGACATGCACACCAACAGCACGAATGTACCAGCACTGTCATGTCGAGTTATGAGTCATGTCCTCCACGTCTCCACTGTGGGCCATACTGCCTATCAATGTAATGTGACATGGAATTCCAAGAGACCCACTTGTTGTACAAAGATTCATGTAAAGTCGAAAATTCATGGAAGTTAAACAGTGATGATGGTAGTCGAACAACCACAAGGGTTAGTTTCACCCTTGGCTATAAATATCCCCTCATTTGTACACGCATATGACTTTTCACCTCAACTCCTCCCACAGAGCCAAGAGATTCTATTATCTTTTCTTTGAGGAGTAAGTAGTGGCTCTAACGCCCCTCACATGGGGTTAGTGATGTATCGTGTAATGATGTGTCTTGGAACTTTCGCTTAATTCAGAAGACTACTAACATGCTAGTACATTTTCACACATGTATTGTAATTGTTGTAAGACTAATATTAAACACTTGTAATGCATGTTGCTTTAATATGTGTTTCACACTTGATCTATTTCACTTGTTGTAATGCATAATATATTAATGAAAATGTGTTGTATATGTTGTTAACATTGTCTCGCCTGTGGTGGCTACCTTCCTGGACATCAGACAGACCTTTCACATAAAGCTTGTTGTAACAACCATTGCACTCATGCAGACTTATCCGCTAAGTGTTATATGTGTTATCTTCCCTCGTGTGTTGTGACTGCCACATCCATTTGGAATATTCCACCAGAAGTTTTGCGCGGTTGTGTTGTGTGTTCCTAGCAGAGTTGGGACTTCTCCCAACTGACTTGGGACTCACTCTCACCCTCTCTCTTTATAGTGAAAGAACCATTGACAAAAGTAACACTTACAATCACCAGACACGCGAACCTCACTTCTCGAAGACAAACCAAACCACTCTCCTGCGCTGACAAGCAAGAGTTGAGGAAAACCTTTAAGATTATGGAAATCGAGCTATCATACCGAATGGGACTCCCACACCAAACATTGTGATGTCTGGTTGGGACTTCATACCGGGGTGATCCCCTGAATGCTGTCGGGTCCAACACTGTCAATAAGTTCTTAACTACCCTACCTATGACAAGGAACTCTATTCCCTGGTGCAAGCTATGAAGAAGTGGAAACATTATCTAATGTAAGAGGAGATAGCAATCCACACATATATCCAGCCACAACAATACCTACAGGCCCAAAGTAAGCTACAAAAAACTAATCATTACAAGTGGGTGGGGTTTCTACAGAATTTTCATTTAGTGATCAAGTATAATAAGGGAAACACAAAAAAGTTGGTCAACATGCTTTAAAGGCACCCCACATCAAAGATCACAACTTTGGGAACCCTTATGCACATGGAGACATTCACCCATTTCTCATACAAAGAGACATATTCAAAGGATGAGGACTTCAAGTAAGTGTTTCAGTAGCTACAGAGCTAGAGCTATGTGCACGATGGTGATAGCACAATTGACTACAATCTCCAAGATGGATTACTCTTTAGGATAGATAAGTTATGCATTCCTAAAAGTGATCGATTCAACTTATTTGAAAGGCCCACACCTCCAATGTTGTAGGGCACTTTGGTGTAGGGAAGATAGTGTCCAACTTTCATAGGTATGCAAGAACAAGTAGCTAGGTTAATAAGAGGATGCATGCTTTGTTGTACTAGCAAGCCTAGTAATAGGAAAATGGTGTATATCATCCCTTAACCATACCCACTCATCCTTAGGAAATAATTTCCATGGACTTTGTGGGAAGCTTACCAACAACGAGGAAGGTACATGACTACCCATTCATGGTAGTTGAAAGGTTTAGCAAGATGTGTGTTTTGATGCCATATAAAAAGACCATCAACAAGAAAAAAGTGGTGAACTTGTTCTTTGGACAGGTTTGGGTGCACTTTCAGATCTTGAGGAGCATCATTTCAGATAGGGACACAATATTTATCAGTGAATTCTAGACTATATTATGTGAGAATATGGACATAAATTTAAAGAGGTCTATAACATTCCATCAAAAAACAGATGGGCAGATAGAAGTAGTCAACAAGACTTTGATGCAGCTTTTGAGGGGTTACAATCAAAATCATTCAAAGATCTAGGATGAAAATATAATATATATATACAACATTATTATAACATATTAGGCCACACTTCTACTAGTAAGTCCCCATTTGAAACTTGTTTTGGATATTTTCCAACTTGAGCTTTAGATATTTCATATGGGAAATAAGGAGGAGTGAGGGAGGATCTTACAAGGGATGCTTTAAGGGTAAAAATATTTGTAAAAAATATCAAGATAATCCATATATAGGTACAAGAGACACTTTAGAAGTCATAGGAAAAATACAAGGTTAGGCATGATTAGCACAAAACGAAGAAGTTGTTCAAGGTGGGAGACAGAGTATGGTTATAATTGAACAAGGAGAGGTTGTAGGTTGCTACCAAGAAAATCAAGGCTTTGTAGTATGGTCCCTTTGAGATACTTGAAAAGGTAAGAGATAGTGGCTATATAATTAGTAAACCCCCATACATGCACATTTACTTAGTTGTCAATTTGGATAATTTAAAACTCTATGAGCCTTCCATACTAGATCAAGAGGAGGAATAGATCCTACCTTCTATATAGGATTTTGTATCAAATTCTCAGGCAGAGTTGACAAAAGATACAGTTTTGTAGAAAATGTCCAAAAATACGAAACAAGGGCATCATGGTATTTGGAAAATTGGATTGAAAGGACAACTTCCAACCAAATCTAAATGGTACACCTAAGAGAAAGTGGAGTAAATTTTTCCTAGCCTCATTTAATAGAAGATTTTTTGGACCAAAATCTTCCCAAAATAGGATATTGTGATCCAGATTGGATCATTATATTTTTTTTCATCCATATTTATGCTTTCAGGGTGGGAAAAGTGGAGGAATTAGCTCACAACCATTTTTACTAGCAGGACCCGGTTTGGCAAATTGGGGTCTCAAAACTATCAAGAGAATTTTGAGGCTTCAAATAGTATTTTTTGGGGTAAAAAATTATCACTTTAGTACTACACCTTTTTTTCCTATTCTATACATAGATACCTTTCCAACAACGCAATTATCGCCTCAATCAAAGTATGTATGAAAAAATTATGCCAATCGGAGTTTAACCTTCTTATTTTAACCACTACAATTCGAGAGGATACCACATTATCCCCCATTATTTATGGAAAATGGGCTAGCCACATGACCATAATGAAGAAGACTCTAGAAGAGTCCATGTTGTAACTGTAGTTAAGAGTTGAAGGAAACAAACCTAAGCACTAGTAGGCTATCAAGCTATGTTATAACTAGGCCATTAGGAGGAAACGGCGTACCATTCTTTTCAAAAGGATTTATTATGTAGATTAGAAAATTAACCAAGAGAGATAGGGAGAGAACACAAAGAGAGTTGTAGTGTCCTATCTAGGGTGCTATACTAGGCTATATTTATTATCGACCAGGGTGCGTAGACTTAGAGGCGTGCGTCTAAAGTATATAGACATAAAGGATCGTTATCTAAGTCTAATCTACCTAGTTATAATGTTGTCATTCAATTCATTATCAAAATAAAACACACTATGTATCACTATAAACCAAGATTCAATTCATTTAGCAAACCAAAACGCTATGTATCACTGTAAACCAAGATTTTACGCCCCTTACAGAGACATCATACATAAAATCCCTGTTCAGAATTACTCAACATTCATTAACAGTCACACAAAATAAAGAGGTATGGAAATCGTAAGCATAGAGTTCATGACAATGCTCTACAAGATAACAAGGTATCGAATCCCTTACAAGATATGATTCACGATCTTAGTGATGATATATTCAAGCGCATTCATAAACATAAAGCATACGCATATTACAAACATAAATCAATTTTGATCACTGCGCATATTAATACCCTAACTGTAAATGAAATAAAACAACAGTATACCACGTTACACAGGGCCCGTCCGCGTTCTGGAGTTATACTGGACTGTGATCCAACGATTACCAAATCAACACAATGAAATCGTGACTGTAATGCAAGTCTTTGATATTAAAATCGAAACTCTGTTTTTGAAACAACGATAATGATAATAATACGACTGATTCATAACTATGTTTACATATGGTTTTTACATCCCTTGAAAACGAATGTACATTCATGAGCAGGCTGTTGCCACTTTTGCCATATCGTGACTTTTGAAATGTTTCTATCCTAACTGATTTAAAAAGGAAACAAAACTTAAATCGATTTGGAATGCATTTTGTTGTTGCCTTTGTCGCCAACATGCTATAGTTTGACCTTCGTTGACCACGCATGTAGGAGGGTTGATTCTACTGTGGGATAGGTGTTCTTCCATGCTTGGACATTCCGCTTTTCATCCCTACCCTTTGCTCTAGCCTGGCTGTCATGCCACATGTCAAACAATAAACCAATTACAGGATGTTGGAACTTCCTGTAGCCATTTTTCCAAAAATTCCTAATTCATTAACATAAAACCCCTAAATTAATTTCAATGCAATTTAATAACTATAAGACTATTAACTAATCAATTTTCCAAGGGATCTGAGAGATAAATGATGAAAAGAGGTAGGCAAATGACATGTTTTGGGAGGGAAAAAGGGGTCATGGAATGGTACCAACAGTCTTTTTGGAATGAATAACCAGGGAAATTATGGAAGAGGTCTTTTGGATGTTTTTCTTTCAGGTGTTGCTGTAATTACTAACTAGGGCAAATAGTTGTTGTTGTTAGATGTTGTTATACACTGTGACGTTGTTGCTACACTGCAAACTGTTAAAGAATGTGGTTGCTATTTTAGAGATAATTGTTGAAGACCATCAGATGTAACTCTATGCGGAAGGTTGAAATGATCTGAGTAGTTATAGCTATAAAAAGTGGCATAACCATAATAGGTCTTTAATTGAAAACTGGTTGTAACAACTTCTATTTTATTTCATTTTTGTTAAATCAATCATCATGAGAATTGTGACATTCTCATGATTGATTCGTTCCTTAATTTTGGGGCTATGTAAGACTTTATAAAAAGGACCTGCCTTATGAGAAGTGGATGACAACATTTGGAACAATACAGATATTTCGATCTTGTATCTTCAACTATTTTAATACAACAAGTACTTGGTGATGCTTTTGCAATTCCTATGTTGAATCTTTAAGTAGTTTTGTTCCATTCCTGCACCCTTCTAGGGAAGAAGGGCCCTCCTCTTTAGTAGGGATCACAATATTAGTAGTATATTTATTTTCTTAGATGTTGATGTGAATTTCTTATTTTCGTTGCATATATTGTGGAATAGACACACTTCTGTTTTCATATTTATGGTATATTGTTTTATATTATTGTTGCACTCTAGTTAATAACACATGGTGCATGTATTTCTTTTATGAAGCTTATGAAGTGTGAATTTCTTGTTTTTTGAACGAGTTTCATTTCTGCAACATGTTTTTTAATTTCTGCAAGTGTGAGTTTCATTTCTGCAAGAATTTTTTTAAATTTAGCAAGTGTGTTCAATGAAATTTTTGTGTTATGTGGTTGTTCATGTATCAGCATAGACAATGCAGACTCCTTTGAAATAAAAGACCTACCTTGGTTGATAATTAATGGTTGTGATTCAGTTTTTTTAAGAGTGATAAAATATCACAAACATTTTGGTGTCGTTTCCAGGGAAGGCAGTTGACGATACAATCAACCAATGCGTTTTCTTGAATTTTATTTTGATACAATGTTTCTAATTTCATAGGTGTTGGGCGGTAAGATGAGAGGTAAGAACTTGTGCATCGCTCTAACATACCTGAGCGAGCTCACGACTGTGATAATTAGAACACTTAGGGTGTGTAAATTTTTGAAAATTCCTTTTAGAGTGTCTTCAGTTTTACAGACATTGGGCGGTAAGACGAGAGGTAAGAACCTGCATCGCTCTAACATACCTGAGTGGGCTCACCACTAGAGTAATTCAGACACTTAGAGTGTGAAATAATTACACATAGGGTCCACATATAGGATGTACGAGTAAAGAAAATACAAAACATAGTAACTCTATTAAATCTATAGGAAAAACGGGTAATAAAAGGAACAAGAAAAATACAGATCTATGGAGAAGAATATGTATCCAAGAATTGATCTCAAAAGCAGAGAGAGAGCAATCAACTTCACATAGGGACGCAAGAAAAATAGGTCCACAGAAAGATGTTACTCCTACATCAAAATCAAGAGTATCTGGTTCCTCTGTTGTAGGACCCCACCTTCCTTAAACTAGCCTACAAACTCCCAAAATATGTAGATTCAACTCAGGAACAATAGGGAGAGACTAGTGGCCAAGATTTTGGATTAGAAGGGAAGGGGGATACAAGTGGGAGGCACCAAGAACTAGAATCAAAAGAACATTCTTTTACTTATCAATAGATTCATGTAGTGTAGTAAAACAACCAACTCCAGAACAACCTAAACAATCATCACATGAATCTTTATCCACAGAACTTTTTCCCGAACAATCTTTTGGAGGGTACTCACTAGAACAAGAATCAGGAGAATCCACAATGGGAAACAATAATGATAGAATTAATGGTTTCTGCTTTTCCATGGGTGATGGGTTTGGACTTTGCTTCCCTTCTAAGTATTTGTAGTTTTATGTTAAAGATGATGTGGACATTAGGCAACCAAGACTTCGATGTAGCTAGTACTAGTGTTATCCACAACTTCAGCATCAAATATTTAATGATGCTCCAAAATCAAGGTCACTTTTTACAAAGGATTTTGTAGCTGCAATTGGGTTTAAAGTCAATGCATAGGAGAGGCTGCTCACCCTGCTAATGAATTATTGCTTTTCAGTTTCGAGTTATTTGAAATTTCAAATTTACATATAAAAGGAGAGTGGGCCCATGTTGGAAGTGTTGTACAATGTTATCATTTGTAGCTTTGAAAATTAAAATCTAAATTGATTTAAATAATTAAAATTTAAATTCAATTCAGAAAGAAAACTAAAATGATATGTTTTATATATATTTCTAACCATTATAAAGGTTTTTAGTTGGTTTGTTTTTTATTATTATTATGGAAGATTATTTTTTCATAAACTTTCGACCTATGTTGCTTTTATGAAGGCTTAACATGAGGTTTGTGGAATTTTCGATGAAATTGTCCTTGTTGCCTCTTATTTTTACCAATAAGAATGTAATCATAACTCATGAAGAATTTGAATCTTTGATTAATGTTATATTACTCTTTCTAGTTAACTTGTTATTTTATTTGTTGTTGATTTATACATTGGAGGAGTTGAATTCTCTCATATTAATGGTGACCTCACAACAATACAATTTGATGAGAGAATTACCACTTTTTACCTCCCTAAGATAAGGCTAGATAATTAGTTAGACATATGTAATCCCAATAAATCTACTGACATATGAAATTTCTATCATGCTTATGCACTTGTTTTTAAACAATACGCTGATTTCATGAATGGGATGATTGGAAATGAAGAAGTGAGAGTGGTGAGAGAGAGAAGAATTATTTCCAACCAACTCTAAAGTGACGGATGTTGAGAAATCTTAGGGAAACTTAGTTAGGATTATTATTAATTTGATTTCTCTTCCTTTGACACTTTCTTGTGATGTTTAGTAATTCTTATTTACAATTTATTAGATTATTATCATCAAGATAAATGCCAAACAATGAAGATCACAACACATAACACAAGATGTAGGCACTTAGCCAGGGAAAAACCCCTAAGAAGGGGGAAACCTAGTCAAACTCTTCTACTAGTAGAATGAAATCAAAGTGAGACAACCAAGACCATTTTGACTAAGACTTAGACCTTCCTTCATCCACCAAGTCAGCCTTTATGAAGACAAGTCAAACTTCCAAAGTCAAATCAAGGAGAACATCTAGGTTTTCAACTCTTTCTTCTACTCCTACAATTTTCGGCCTATCACCATAGCCCTGTACCTTCGATCCTACAACATTACAGACTTTTCATATGTACGAAAGAAAATGATGAATTACAAATCATTACTAGGCTTCCAATCTCCTTCATATGGTCTCCTTTACCTCTTGTAGGTTCTTCTTTGTATATTCACACTTTTTTCCACTTGTAGGATTGCAGATCAAACTTTTATGACATGACTTCCTCGAATAGGTCGAACTCATTGCTATATATATTCGTTGGAATCTCCTCTAATAGGCTGACATGAATAGTTGGCTAGCCAACTTGGTGGAGGACACTAATTTGACTTAATTGCAATTAAATAATTCCATTTCTTGACATGTAAAGCCCAAGAAGGGTCTATGACTTTTACTTTTTGACACAAACCTAAAAGCCTACAATGGAGGCTTGACCTAGAAGCATGAAATCCATGGTCATAAAATAAATTTTCTTTTTCTTGACAAATATGGTACATCATGACTCAAATACAGTTATGAAGACCGACACTAGTTACATTCTTCAATACTCCCTCTTAACTAGGGAGGTATTCATAATTACATATGTACATAGGTACATGAACAAAATCAAAATGATATATTTCTATGAAGAGTCATAGCACACACAATGCTACAAATTATATACTTGACCAAGGCATCTAACTGGTTGGTACTAAGGTGCATTCCAAGCTTTAGCCACTATAGGTACCATAAGGCTTCAACTCTAACACCAACCCAGGGATTTAGGTATAGTCTCCAAGGTCAAAACTCCACAAGACCAATGACGCCCTCCAAACCAACGATGCCCTCCAGACTTCGGGATCTAGAAATCATCACAAGTCGTCCAAATTTCCTCCCAAGCATCTTGTCGCCCCAAGATGCTTCATCTCTCCCTACTAAATTAGATATATCCACCAGTCCAAACATGCTTTAAGATGTTCATTTTTCTTATGGAGAGATCTACCAATACAATCACAAACCTAATTAGTAACAAAATTTCAAATATATGTAAATTTAGCACAAACCTTTCGGGTCCTCAATTATTCTGATACTACTAAGATCATCATCAAATTATCCAAACAAATTTCATCGGAAGATTTCTTCTTTAACTTTTTCAGCAACACCAAACTCAGCCTTAACACTTCTTCCAAAAACAATCAAGTCTTGTACACAACTTCTGTATTGCTTTAGCCATTCTATGATCTTTACTCTTTCTTCAAGGTTTTTATCGTAGTTTTTGCAATATGCCCTCCCTCTCAATTGGGGAGATATACACTTTCCTTTATCCAAATTGCTTCTTAACTAGGGAATACGTCCATCAACAATTTTATTCTTTCATCCACACCAACTCTTTCTTTCATATCATCATTTCATCCGAGAACTTAGACGCTCAACTTTATTACTTCAGGAACATCATTCCTTCACATGGAAACAAGGTCATTTATCAAACTTTAATGTAAAATATAATGTCAAGGTTCTCACAACTCCCTCTTTCCATCATGCTCAACATCATCATTAAATATGAGGCAGGTAAGCATCTTCATCATCTTGAAGCCTATGTACTTGCAAAACTTCAAAAACAAGTACAACCAAACACAAATATATATGTACAAGAGCATGGGTCAACTTTATGAATATAATATTATCATGTTATAATGGTAGCATCGAAACAATTTAACTTTAGATATCCAAATTCTAAACCTTGTTAGGTTTACAATTAACAAGGGATACACCTTTCATGCCCTAGACTTCTACAACCATCTTTTCTAGGATTTTTGTCACAAACCCTATATTCCATCATCAAGACGAAAGAATTCTAATCATAATGAAAGCATCTTTTTTACATCTAGGGATTCATTATCATTAAATATTATAACAATCTCGATTAGGGTTTTATCGCAAATCCTAGATACAAACATCAAAACTCTAATGTTAGATATACAACGACTTGACCAAGCTAGGATTTCAATCAAACATAAGCATATTCACCTAAGGATTCATTCCTAGGATATTATATTAACTTTTACAAGGGTTTTTTCGTAAACTCTAATTCAAAAAACCCTAAAAATATATGGTTTCATTATACATCAACAAATATTAAACATCAAGAGAGTAAGATTTTATCATATGTTTTATAAAAACACCCTAAGTAGGCTACGGTTTTATTATCAACATACCTTAAGCATCAAAAGGCTAGGGTTTTACAATGAACCCTAAAGGTTAGGGTTTTATCAAAGTGAACAAAAGATAGATAGTATAGCAAGGGTTAATTGAATCCAAAGATTAATCACCCTAAATAAGAATCTTGATGATTCAAAAACCATAGAAATGAGAGAGTTAGTAATACAAAATGATCGTACCTTTAAATGCATAAAACTAGCTACAAATCATGGGATTTTAAACATACCTTCAGTTGCTTCTTTTACAAACCTTGTATGGTTTCCTTATAGAAGGCCTTCCTCTGAATCTAGCCATGATCCTTCTTTTAGAATATACCTACAACATTTTCTTGACAAGTATCTGCAAGAGTATGAAAGTACAAGAATATAATCTAGGGTTTCCAATAAACTTTTAGAAGATGAAATCTTAGGGATCCTAACTAGCTTTAAAGAACAATATTTCAAAACCTAGACATCTCTCTCTCTCTCTCTCTCTCTCTCTTCAAGATTGTATCATTTTCTTGCAATATGAATAAATATTGTTAGAAGACTGAAAAAAAAAAGAGTAATATCAATACTTACTTGATTTAGATGAGGACTTCAAGCTTGATGCTTTCTCTTTATTGTAGTATGAATGATCTTGCTACATGTCTTCAAATAGACTTCTCTCACACTAATAAAGATTGCTTATATTTCCTTAATGATAAAATATGTTGCACCTATTTCATGAGGAACGTAGATCTTGACCCTTTTGCAACGTTCTATAGATTTTAGAATTAATATCGTAGGCACTATGATCCTTCCAGATCTTCATTTTATGTCACTATTGAGGCTTTGGACCTTATATTTATATGCCCAAATTATCGTCCTTTATCCACAGGGGCCTTGGATTTTTTAAATCTTGGGTTGATTGTAGCTTTGTAACAATCCTATAATGTTTTTAAATAGTTATTTGTTGGTCCTTATTTAATCTTATTACAAGGACTAACTCTTTTCCACACAAGATGCTTGAATTTGTAATTCGATATACTCATTGAACCTTATAATTATAGATCTCTGTGATGTTTTATAATTTTGTTTTGTGAAGTCAATTCAAATATTAGCTCTATCTTTCAGAGACCTCTACTTGGATAAGGCTTGAATCCCTCATAAATTCTTCGGAACTTCCTCTTAATGTTGAGATTTCCATGTTTTGAACTATGACCCTAATTGTAGAGGTAAAACTTTATGTGATGTCTAGAATTTTGTTCTTCTTCTCTCAAGAAACTCATCTTTGACAATGTTAGATATCTAACCTCTGAAATCCTTGAGATGATGTTTTTATTCTCCTTAAAACCTCCTCCCTTTTTCCAGTACTACAACCCTAATCACAGAGATATGCCCAGGTCTTTGACTCTTGTATAAACCCAAAAAAAAGTTCTTTTCTAGCTTAGATCTTCTTCCAGGTAACTCAGCCTTCAAGGCTAGACTTGAAGCCCTTTTTCTTCACACAAAATTGATCTTCTAGTTTCCTAGTTTCATGAACCTAAGCTCCGAAACCATGTTGAGGAATCTTGGGGAAGCTTAGTTAGGATTATTATTAATTTGATTTCTCTTCCTTTGACACTTTCTTGTGATGTTTAGTAATTATTTTTTGCAATTTATTAGATTCTTATCATCAAGAAAATGCCAAACAATGAAAATCACAACACATAACACAAGATGTAGGCACTCATCAGGGAAAAACCCCTAAGAAGGGGAAAAATCGGTCAAACTCTTCTACTGGTAGAATCAAATCAAAGTGAGACAACCAAGACCCTTTTGACCAAGAATTATACCTTCCTCCATTCACCAATTCAACCTTTATGAAGACAATTCAAACTTACAAAGTCAAATCAAGGAGAACATCTAGGGTTTTAACTCTTTCTTCTACACCTACAATTTTTGGGTTATCACCATAGCCATGTACCTTCATTCCTGCATTATTACAAACTTTTCATATGAATGACAAAAATGATGAATTGTAGATCATTACTAGACTTCCAATCTCCTTCGGATGGTCTTCTTTACTTCTTGTAGGTTCTTCTTTGTATATTCACACTTATTTCCACTTCTAGGATTGTAGATCAAACTTTTATGACTTGACTTCCTTAAATATGTTGAACTCATTGCTATATATAGCTATTAGAAGCTCTTCTAATAGACCGACATGAATAGTTGGCAAGCTGACTTGGTGGAGGGAACTAATTTTACTTAATCACAACAAAATAATTCATTTCTTGACATGTAAATCCCGAGAAGGGTATATGACTTTGAATTTTTGACATAAACTTAAAATCCTATAATGAAGGATTGACTGAGATGCATGAAACCCATGCTCATAAAATAATTTTTATTTTATAATAATATTATTTTCTATAATAATTTTTCTTTTTCTTGACAAATATATTACATCATAACTCATATACAATTATGGAGACCAACACTAGTTACATTCTTCAACAATGGAGAGGCTACAAGCATCTACAAAAACATGTGCAAGTGTATTTGTCTCAATAGAGTTGGATATTTAGATAAAGTTTTAAAAGATTTAATTAAATATTGTAATAGAAATTATAATGTTGTCATGTTATGGTTTGTGAACGAACATGCAATTGGTTTGTGTAAATTCCTATCTCACATAGTTGTAGTTATACTTTTGACCATCACTTGTTTGGAGGTTCACTGCCCTATTTATAATTGTAAGAAGTGGTTAGACTAGTCTAGTTTATGAAGGGAAAGAAATATGCATGAGAATTGCAATTATGAGTGGTTACCAAGAATCTTATTTCAAGTTATTTATATATCTCTCTCTCCACACACACACACACATTTGTCTCTTTACACACATGTGCACACACTTAAACAAATAATGAGTTTGTAAATGAAGACACCACAACATTTTCCATAAAAACCCAATGTTTTGGTTGCTGGATCTATTACATTGATTTCCCATCGTATATAATATAGCCATGACATTCTTTATTAATTTAATGACGTGACACTTCAACCAACCAAAATTGACCATATGAATGCATGAGGAAACAAATGTCATCTTATGAATTTTCCTTGGGTTAGACCCCTAAATATATGTATAATTACTAACTTAGATTGGATGGCATGCATTCTCGAAGAGAGAAAACGAGCTCTTGTTAATTGATGGTGTTAGCACTTTGTAAATTTCCCTAGGTTGAATAGAGAAATTTTAGAGGTGACCACAAACCACTTCTAGGCCAGAATCTAGCCCTTCTAGCTTTGGAGAGGGATCTCGCACTTAGGTTGCTAAACCGATCTAATATTAGGCTAGGTATAATGTTAAATAAGGTTTTTTTTTCAAAGGTCTATTGATGAAACAAGAGACAGATCCATTGGGCATGGAGTCATGTCAAATTTATTTTTTGTCCAATGATATGATGAAGAGAGAAAGGGGTTTCTCCATAGGGGCAAGGTAGGAAGTCTTGGTGATGAAATCAAGTTAAATTGTTGTAGGAGGGTGAGTGTAAGAAAGGTGGAAAACAACACATAGAGCATCAAAACTATAGATGAACTATAAATGGTGTTTGAAGAGGAAAACATAGATCACTTGGCAAAATTAAATCAGAGCACCATTAAGATGAATTCTGAGCTAAACATCTGATTTTTCCAAGCAAGAAGACATACATTCAAGTGACGTAAACACATAAGTCAAACTTAAAATAGTAGAGAAGCACACATCATCAAGATCTTACACAGGAATCCATGCAAATCACCTTATGTATTTCATTCATTCACTAGAAAACCTTTCAGAAAATACATAGCACAAAAGTCTATTTCTCTCTAATATGACTAACAACACCATTTACTATGTTTTCATCTCTATATACATCATAAGGTTCGATCTCTCACTCTAGGTGGTCGAAATTATTGAACAAAACAAACTTCTAACTAGATAAATCAAAATTTTGGTGCATATACTTAAAAATAGGAGTGGTTTTACTTACAACCAATCTATGCCTAAAACATCACCAACTTGGAATATTTTCAAATAAACATTAACTAGACCTCCTAATATAATATACTACCTATCCACATGATCCAAACTACTTCTAGAAACCAAAAATTTGAAATATGAAGTGAAATGGTGTTGGATGTCCAGTTTCACACTGCATCAGCCAATTTCACAACAGGTTGAAGTAGCCCTCCATGTTACGTATGGTTGCATCCCTCCTCTTATAAAAAGGAGAAAATGGGTGTCTTTAAAATTTCTCTATGATGGTATTGAACCTATGAAATAGGCTTCATAGTGCTTGCTGACCTCCTTATTGACTAACCCCCACTTTCGTAGAAAAACTGTCACCTTTAGTAACACCTTCAAAATTATGAACATATGATGAATTTCGTGTGGTATAAATGTTGGAGGCATCAATATAAGTGGTGTGACGTTCATATAACTCCTCTAATGAAAATAAAAAATTCAAAACTAAACTATCTTATCAACATGAAAGACTACATAAAAGGTGCAGCAAGTCCTTGTTGCGTTTTTGTAAGCTCCACCAAAACTTATTTCTAATTTCGTTAGAAAAAAAGACAAAACTTTAGAGATGAGTGGTATCCTTCTACTGAAGATTTATCTTTGTACTAGCCTCTTTCAGTATATCGAACTTTCCCCTTTTCCTCCTTTATCCAGATTCCTTGGCCTCAGTGAGCTTCTGCTTTACTAATATGAGTCTTCTCTTTAGTACCAAATTTTGTGCATACAAACTTCTCACTTGCCTATATAGAGGAAAGGTCCTGTTCAACTTGTATTTATCTTTGTAAAGGATAGGTTCAACAACTTCTAACTGTTTAAACAAATTCAACTTATCCTTATGACCTTTCTTGCAAGCTGATCTACCTGATGTTGAACTCCTTCAAGTTGTTCCAATTTGTTTTTAGATTCTTTCTTCTCATAAAAAACCACCCTCTATTGTGGCTAAATAGTATCCTTCTTTTTGATTTTCACCTTGGTAGTAGACCTAGTTCTAGGTCTCCTTGACTGTTCATTTGTCTCCTATATCTCTTCAACATCAATGATCTGTTTTCTTTTGCCTTTAGCAACATGTACCGATGTTTTTCCTTGATGGTTTTCCTTCACTAGGTTGAACAACTTATAGTGATCATTTGTGCCTAAGTTCTCTATTTTCTTGCTGCAAATATGTTATTGTTAGATGAGCCCTATCCAATTGATTTTGCAAATATTTAACACTCTGGTCCCTTTCATCAACTTCTTCTTCTTTACGTGTACTTTTTTATTCAACAACTTGAACAGGTGTAGGTGTTTGATCTACAGGAAATATCTTGGCTGAAGCTCTTGTTCCTAGTACCCTAGCCACTGTTTCTACCTCAGGTGAGAAATGATGCTTCTTAGCACTTCTTTTATCAACTTATTTGTTCTTAGTTAAAGGATTTTTGACTGAGCTAGCCGTTGCATGTGAGGCCTCTTTGATTACTGTTGAGGTATAAAAGGTGTCTTTTTAACTCCTAATTATCTTCACATTAGTTATCAATCCGGGCAAGACTTTTTATCTCAAGAGTGTACATAGTATGTGGTGGCTATTTACTCAAGAGTAATGTTTCTAAATTGTAGTATAATTCTTTCAAATACGAGAGTAAATGGATGCAACTAGTGAACTCGAATTACAATTAAAAGAAAGCTTAATTCGATAATAAAACCAAATCAAACATTCATTCAAGTATCAATCAAGAATACAGTAACAATAACTCATTTCTCTTTTACTGATTGATGTTCCAAACGCAATTTCAAATCTAAACAGTAGGAATCTCAATCTGAGAGCATAGATAGCAGTAATTAATGCTCTTTACAGTGGAGAATCTTAAGATAGCATGCTGAACTAAATCACTGGATTAGAAATAACAATAATAGAATGCTAAACTAAATGACTAAATCTAAAATACCAATAACAGAATCAATACTACTGCAGAATGTAAAACAGAGCAATTTCATTAAGACTGAAAATATGAAACAACAACGCTATGTGATTATACTAAGTGGAATTCAAACCAAACCATCACATGACAGAAATCATAAAAGCATGGTACAGGAACAACAACTGGATCCACCAGGGCTGGGCCCTTAGCCACTAGTGAACACTGCTGGACTACTTCAGTATATGAGAAGGAACAATAACCGATTTATATATTAATCATTGCAAAATAGTTACAGCCAGTTCGTACTCTGTTTCAACAATGAGAGTCGATGATCAAAATTACAAATACAATAGTAATTCTTGAATAATCTCTCCCCCTCTCTACGTACAATCATTGTCTTTTATAATGGCAAAGAGGTAAAAAGGATAAACAGTAACAACGATCCCTCAGGATCAAGGGATCCTGAGGGATTCGCGCAATCTTCCAACTTCAGTTAGATTTCCTTCCTTGTGCTGATGCTGTGATTTACTTTGTTCTTATCCATAACTGCCTTGCTCCTCACTAGGCTTGCTGCCTGTATGTTGTTTCCTGGTTAGGGAACAACAATTATTCCATTTCATCTTTTTCTCTTTCTTGGTTAGGGAATGACAGTTGTCCCATTTCGTCTTTTTCCTGCATGAAGAAGGACAACAATCAGCTAAATTGTGATAATAGATAATTTCCTTGTTTTTACCATAATCCTTTGATTTATTATCATCTAAGGATATAAAGGGGATATAACTAAAGAAAAGGATGATGATATAAGTAAGATATGCATACCTTTTCCATAACTCAACAATTACAATTGATGGGGTATCTTTCTTGGTCCTCTAGCTGTCATAAGGTTTTGTCATCCACCCTAAAGAGATTAAAAAGTCCTTCCATGACTACTCTTTCTTGTCAAGTTCCTTTACCACCATAATTTAATTAATGAGAAATGAAACATATTAGGTTCAATAGGGCTTCCTTTGGTTTGAACTCTATCAACCATCTTACAAAGACTGCTAAATAAGTAGTAAGGAAGATTCAAAGGTTTTATGCTTGTAAAATGTATTAGGAGCCTAATATGATAGTGATAGACCTTATTGAACCTTCCTTCACATGTGAAATACCTTTGAATCACCTCCAACAATTTACGATGGTGGTCTTGTATATAGCTTCTTGGAACATCAAACCCATACCCTCTTCAGTGTTTTGGTTTGAAAAAATATTTGAAATGAACCAAATCAAACTCCATACCCTTAAACCATTCCTAACCATTCAAAGGGATCTTAGTGGCCTCATCTATTGATTGGGTTGTGACTAGAAAATTAAATGTCCCCACCTTTTCTTGCAAACCTTCAAAACCCTTGGCAAACTCCTTAGCCAATTGTAAATGATACCCCTGGATATTTTCAAATAACCTCATACATCCCACCTGTTCAAAATAAATTTTGATGGTTGGGTCTGCATTGATAACTGTGACATATTGTGGCTCAAAACTAACAATGGCACCTCCCTTGTGCATCTTGTCTTATGGAGTTGACATGATTTTGCTCTTGCAACAGTAAATATTTTAGGGTTATAAGCAATTTGTTTTGTGTAACAATGGAGGATTTATAATATTTTAAACCTCTGATGACGACTTAAGATACAAAAGCATTACAAAGAAAGCTAAACAATGTAGACTTTCTCAGAAAAATCCTAAAAAAAATTCAAATTCACAACAGTTGACAGAGAACCTTAATGGGATAGTTGCAACGAAAATGCAGAAACACAACGCTCAATATATTCGGGTTTTTTACAATTTCAAGCATAAACAATTAGGGCAAGAAGCGTCAATTTAGTTTTAAAACCATGGCATATATTGCATGCGGAGACTACACAGAGAAAAATATAGCTTTGGCGGTGGCAAATGCGAAATATAGAAAACTGTGTGGAATCACAACGACTAGGATAAAATGCAGAGCAAAAGGAAAAAATGCAACAATTTCAAAAAAAGGTAGTGGCGATGAATTTATCTCTCTTGCAATATTTTTACGGTTTTTTCTAGCTCCTACATGCAATTTGAGGATTCATCCAGGATCGAGGAAAAAACATAGACTTGGATTTGCACCTACCAAGAAGGGTCAACCATCGATATAGGAGAATTACAGCACTGTGTGAATTCATAGTTCCCCTGCCTCCCTTTCATAGTGAACCAAAACAAGCATGCCATGGCTTCCGATGGAAATAGAGAAGAATTGAGTGATGTGGAATGAAGAGGAAAGTTCAAATAATATTTCAAAACGGCCTGGAGTGGAAATGATGGCGATAATCATGATTGGAAATGGAAATTATGAATGCTTTGCATGTCCTAGAAAATGTAGCGCTTGGGGAAAAGAAAAGGACTATCCTTTTGATCGTTATGTTCTCGCTGAAATCATAACCTATCATTGAAATGAACTTCAAATTGAGTCACTACAACCTCCAAATATGTGCATAATCCATCTCACGATTGCTTTGATGTAGACTTAACCTCTAAAATTAGGTGACCCACTTATGACGACGAAGGATGGTGATTAACCTATAATAACCAAGGATTTTATGATATGATATTTGTACTCTTTCCATGGTGACCAAAAATTACCTATGATTACCCTTTAATAAGGAAATATTTTGGCTTTATACATTTGGACCTTTAGAAAATAACAATTTTACATGACACTTAATCTAAATCTAAACCTCTTTAAACCATAATCGTCGGGACGTCATGACTAATATTTACAAATTGGCCTTATACAAATAGAAAGACTAACATGAAAAAGATTCCTAGACATAGGGCCCTAACATAGGATCCTAAAGGGATGGCATCCTCCCTGTGAGGTGCCAATAACATCATAGACTAGTAGCATTATCCATTGAGCACTTTATTGACTCTCAACGAACTAATATTGACTTAATAGACTATAACTTTTTATTACATATGGTAGAAGCTCATCAGAAACTTAGGGCCTTCACTTCAGGCTTCAATTTCTGATGGAAACCACCCACACCTATAGTATTGAAAATAAAAATGGTATGTACAATGATGTGTTCAAACTAACTGAACTCAAGTGAAATAATGCTTGATTAGCCTGCCATTAACAAACCCTCTTGCAAGTAGTTCCCCTATCAAGTCTTTCACCAGATAGGCATTGTTTCCATGAAACATTGCAATTTTATAAGGTCCCTTCCACATACTGCCAAATTTTCCATGTTTTCCCCTTTCTTCATTCCTAACATCCCATCTCAACACAAGGTCATCAATCTTAAAAACATCAGCCTTTGTCCTTTTATCATGAATCCTTTTGATTTTGTCCTAGATCAGTAAAGTTTTTCTATCATCCTCTCTAGTATGTTGTAACTGTATCATCTAATTAATCCTCCTCTACATATCCTTCAGTTCCACCTTTGCTTCCTGCAATAATTTCATTATTGGATTCCTAGGGAAGTAGGAAAAACAACATCAACTCCATAAATCAATTGGTAAGGGGACATCCCAATTGATTTCTTGGTACTTTCCATATCTTCTCACAATGCATTGATTAATTTCTTATGCCAAGTATTTTTGTTCTCCTACAATAATTTCTTTATGATATTCACTAAGCTCTTATTAGAGGACTCAACCAATCCATTGCCTTGTGGATAATAGGTAGTAGAGTGACTAAGCACTATGTTATATATATATTATAGAAATCAATCATTCTTTTAGACTTAAATGTAACAACGTTATTAGTAATAATCTTATGAGGCCAACCACATATCTAGAGAATGTTACCTTCCAGTAATTGAATAATCATTGAATCTATGGCCTTCCTGGTTGGAATCACTTCAATCCACTTAGTGAAATAATCGGTAGTTGTTAAGATCCATTCATGTTGAGTTGATGAAACTAGATGAATCTCCCTGATGAAGTCTAATCCCCACTTTTGTAAAGGCACCTCCACTGAAATAGGATTTAGGGGTAAAGGTAAAAGTTTCTTCTTCCCTTCAAATATTTGACACTCATGACAGCTAGAAACCCTTTTGTGAACATCAGCAAACAATGTAGGCTAGTAGAAATCAACTCTCAAGATTTTATTAGTTGTAGTTTTCTAGAAAATATGCCCTTCACAGTCACCTTTATGAAACTCCTCCATTATTTTATTTTCCTCATATTATAACAAAAAATTCAACAATATTCCTCTCTCTTTCCAATATAAAGACTGATCTAGAATGCAAAATTTTACAGTTTTCAACTTAATAAATCTTGCTTTTGTTTTTGTTAAACCAGGTGGATCTCATAGGTGTTGCAAAACATAGATGATATCAGTGTACCAAAGGGAAGAGAGGAACCTTTCTGATATCTGTTGAACAACTTCCCCATCATTATCTTCTGATTGGGAAACAAAGAAATTAATGTCCAATGCTTGTAGATTTGACTTAACCATCATTTTTGCTAGTCCCTGACCCTTTATTAGTTTAGTAGGCTTAATTTCAACATTGTATTCCAAAATGACTGCTATCCACTTACCTCTGTTTCCTTTTTCGTCATCTTGAGTGAGAATCTCCTTTACTATAACATTAGCAATAAAGGCAATTATATGAGAATGCAATATGTAAACCCTGAAATCCTTTAAAGCCTTCACTAATGAAAACTATTTCTTTTCCATTATGTTTTATTTCATAGAAACATCCCTTAATCCCCTACTAAAAAATGCTATAGGCTGCTCACAACCTCCTAATTTTTTTGCATCAGTATGCTCATTGAATGACTTCTTTGCTTTAACAATCCATTTGATTTCAATATCTTTTCTTAACATATTTGTGATGACCCTTAAGATTTCAACAAGATTTGGAATGAACCGCCTCAAAAAATTGATCCTGCTAATAAAAGAATACACTTCCTTTTTATATATAGGATTATCAATCTTCTGAATTGCTTCAATTTTTCTTGGGTCAATTCTGATGCCATCTTTTGAAATTATATGTCCAAGTAGGTTACCTTTTTCCATTCCAAAAGTGGACTTATTTGGGTTCAAATAGATACCATACTTCCTGCACTTCTTAAAAAAAATCTCCAAATGATGCAAGTGATATTCCTTAGATTTGGAATATACACTAATGTCATCAAGATACATAACAATAAACCTGTCTTTCTCATCAGCAAAGGAAATATTCATCACCCTCTGGAAGGTTTCCCCTGCATTCATTAATCCAAAATGCATCTTTACATACATAAATATCCCCCATGGTGTGGTGAAAGATGTTTTATCCTGATCCTCTGGGTGTACCAAAATATGATTGTATTCGGAGAAGCCATCAATCAACTAAATCCTCTTGGAACAACCTACCCTCTACAATATATGATCCGTCTTTGGCAAGGGGTAATTGTATTTGAGAAAGACCTTATTAAGGTTCTGGAAGTCAACATATAGTCTTATCTCTCTGGCATTTTTCCTCACTGGAAATAAATTTGACAACCACTATGAAAACCTCAAAGGGACTATAATCTTTGCATCAAAAAGTTTTCTTACCTCCTTCTCAATTAAGGGAAGCCTATACTTAAATGGTTTATGTCCTTCCTTGATAGGAATGGTGTGTTGGATAGTGCTCGTATCATAGGCCTTCAAGTATTCATACCCCCCTGCAAAGACATCATATACTCTTTCATGATATAACTATATTTCCACTTATCTCCAAGACCTGAAGATTTAGAAATTTTCACAATTTTAGTTCTTTCTTTAGTCCCTATGTTACAATCTTCCACCTTAGTCTCAGTAGGTAGTATTTTAGGTTTAAGAGCCACATCATTGAAATCAAACAATTCCTTTAGTGGAACTAAGCCTCTCGGGATCAAATTATCTTTCAAATCCAAAACTTCAAGGTCTAATTCATGCTTGTGAAGACTCTCCCTGGTTTGATTTATGTCAACTCCCTCTTCACCATTATCAAAACTATTTCCAATAATTATGTGTAGATTTGAAAATTCTCCTTTCACTTTCAGAAAATTGTCCAACTATTTATCATTATCAAAAACTTTCCAATACCTTATTGATTCTAGTACAACTGGACTATGCTTAACCTCGATTCATACTTTATTTAGATGGATAGAAATCTTAAATGTACTTGTTGAGGTAGCCAACACATCACTAATTGCATTATGATCTCTAAAAATCATGCAGAAATTGTATTATGGAAAACCTTGCAAAAAATATAAAACAAAATTTCTATATTCCCTCCTTCTAGGATGCTTGTTTGAATACTCACCTTTAATTTTCTTTATGATCAGTTATGAGTCGCCATGGGCTGAAATTATTTTGGCTGCCAAACTTTTCAACAACTGCAGTCCCAAAATCATTGGCTCATATTCAACAACATTGTTTGTGCATTCAAAAGCAAGTTTATAATAATAGGTCTTTGACTTGCCTACTTCTTGGCTCCTAATCCATACACTAGCCCCAGATCCCTCCTTACTAACTGCACCATCAAATTCCATGTTCCACATGCCTTCTTCATCATCATCAGACTCTGCTTTTGCTTCCAACATTTTACCTTCATTATTTTCTAATTTTTTTTCCAAGTTTTGAGCATCTTCTTCCAAACATATATCATTGTATAGAACAAATGAATCCATATATGAATGTACATAATAAACATGATAATTATATGGTTTTTCTTGACTACTTACCATGAAATTCATGATAGTTTCCCTATACAACTTCCTTGGTTGTCTGAACACCGGGATAGTGGCATATGACATGTCCATCTGCAGAGAGCCCTTTAATTGTGCACCCCAAGATCTCGATAACAACATACCATACTTCAGTGAGATGTTAGCAACAACCACATCCATAACTAAACTCTTGGCTGGAATTTGTGTGAGAGTGGAACATAAATCTTTGATCAAACCAAGACACTTTACCTTGCTTGAGTTGAAAGAAAAAAGGTCTTTGTATATCCTAGTTATATCCAAGCTAAGCTTGTCCATGATCACTTAAGGCATTTAGTTGTGTGAAGTACCTGAATCTAACATGGAATTATGAAATATAAAATCATGTATATTAAGGCTGACATAAAATGGTGGCACATTACCTTCCTGTGAACCCCCTTCAACTTTTGGACCAAAAAGAAATTTCGGATGATCATCATTTAAATTAACAGTGTCTAACACTTCTCCCACCTTCAATGCCTTTAAAATTTGACTTTTATATGCATCCTTCTTAATCGATTCAACTAATGGAACAAAAAATTTAATCTTTGATATCTCATCTTCAAGACTAAAATATGATTGACTCAACAATTGTATCTTTCTTTTTAGGAATTTCTTTGGGAGGATCAGCCCTTGTCTGACTAGCAAAAGGTATATTAGGCTAGACCTTTTTAGGAGGATTTATTGGGACTTTCTTATTCCTCAAATTATATTGTTTTTGGACTTCCATAATAGCATTTGGTAACCTTTCTTATAGTCTTTTGATTATGCAGGCATGCTTTCTATTTTTTATTATAAGAACAACTCATGTTCTTCCTTTGTCAAGAAAATATTATCTACTTCTTCCTCACCAAAGAGATTAATTTGATCCTGTTCTTTTTCTTTTGCTGCTTCCTGCTCTTCTTCTGCATAGTTATCTTGAAAAGGAGGTTTGATTTGTTGTTGATTTGCTTGATTTATTTGGTCCCTCTTCTTAATTTGAATCTGTTGTCTCCTAAAATTAGGATTTCTAATTTGATGACCTTCCTCTCGTTCTCTTGCAACAACTTTGTCTGTTAGAGTCATTTTATCCATCTTCTTTTCCATGGTTTTCACCAAAGTATCCAACTTAATATCTGATGATGTAGAAGGTTCTTCCTTGATGGTTACCCTCTTTTTAGTCTTCATCTTGGTTTTCTTGGCCAACAAGTTTGATTCTACATTGACATCAATCTTCTGCATGTCCTCCAGGGTAGTTCTGTTTCTTTCTCTTAGTTGGTAGGCCATGTCAGCATCGAATCTATTTGGATAGTGGAGTAAGACCAAACTTGATGGAGGATTTATTTATGCAGGGATAGAATTATAAACATTATTGAATTTGTTTGAATAATCTTGGATTGATTCTCTCGGAGCTCTCTTCAAGTTTTCATATTCTGCTAGAATTTGAAGAAGGTTCTTTTTGACCTCCCATCGAGAAAGGAAAAGTTGATGAAACTATTGAAGATCAACAATATTGTCTGCTGTTAGTCCCCTGTGTCAAAAATTCTAAACAGAAATTATATTACTACAATAACTGATTTATTTTACCTACTTATTTTTCAATAAGTTATTTACGAAATCCCTTCAGTAAATATTAAAATAAATTCTAGTGTAGATATCACACCATTATAAAGAACCAAATACATGCACAAGAATCAAACACATCAACACATTTATTTTTGGACAATTGTCCCTAGAAAAACCCAATGCGGGAAAACCAATGCAACAGAGGAGGGTTTTATTAATCTTCAGAAAAAATCATTTTTACAAAAACAATTTGCATAGACACTAGGAGAAAATACATGAGACTTTTTTCTGAGACTTTCTAATACCCTATATGACTTCCTTTCCTTGTTGCATTAGCCTTGTGTCATTCTGCTTGGCTCTATGTTGCTCTGTCCTTCTCTGTGTCATCCACTGCGTCTCTATGATCTGTGTCTCCCTCTGTGCTTTCTATCAGAGTCCCTGCATCACCTCTTCTGAGCTTCTCAACTACTACTAATCACACCCTCTTCCTCCACCCTGCAACTCTCCCTCTAAAATCGATTTTCTCTCTCTGAAAATCGATTTTACTTGGGATATTGAGTATTTGTTGGTGTATCTCCAAATGACCCTCAAGTCTTCTCTTATAATTTTCCTGTTGATGAATCAACGACCGAGATTAAGTCCCTAATCAATGGCTAAGATTAAAATAGACTTGATCCTCGTCTCTTAGAGGCTTCTCATCCTTATCTTTATTGACACCCATTAATATTTTTATTTTCCTAAGTTTAGACTTAGGAACCCATTAAAATTATTAATTATTTTAATAACTCTTCATCCAGATGGAATTTCCCAAAACGATTTCTGGGTCTTGGAGATCTCATGTTGTTTAGCCTCTCCACCAATTTTCATGGCTAGAACATCTGATGCTATTACAAATCAGCACTCCCTCTTAGCGAGGAATGTGCTCTAGTAATGATCCACCACTGAACATCACACTGATCCTTCCACACCAATACCTATGATGATGTTGGGTCTGTTTCCCTACATCTAGTGCCCTGTTACCTCCTGTACTATTTCCCATGGCTCTGCCATTGCTAAATTTGTATTGCAACTCCCTCTGCATCCGTGTTGCTGTTGGTCCTTCCTCCCAACACTGCATCTTCACTGCAACTCTCTCTCAAATGTTGCATCATGCTGCCCATAGCACTTCTAACTGTTGTGTTGCAACACCTAACACTTATCCATTTATGCTACTGAAATGGATTCTTTACCATCCCCATCTTCTCCTTGAAATAAACAAACTTTGTTCTTCCAAGGGCCTTGGTAAGGATGTCTGTCACCTGTTCTCCCGTGGGAGTGTAGCTCAATTGTAAAGCTCCTTGTTGGACATAGTCTTTGATAAAGTGACACTAAATATCAATGTGCTTCAACCGATCATGAAATATTGGATGCTCATAGAGCTTGATGCAACTCTGATTATCACACATGATCCTGGTCGCCTCCATCCTTCCTTTGAATAGGTTCACAAACAATTTTCTAAGTCATATGGCTTTGCACAAAGTTGTGCTAGCGACCATATATTCTGCTTTCGCTAAGCTCAAAGCTACAGATTTTTGTTTCCTACTGCACCAGGAGGTCATCCCCGATCCAACGTTGAAATAGTACCCAGAGGTACTTTTCCGATCTACTAAACTTCCAACCCAATCTGCATCAGTAAACCCACTCATTCTGATATCGTTACTTCTGGTGTAAAATAGTCCATACTTGACTGTTCCTGGTATATCTAAGAACATGTTTTGATGCTGCCCAATGTGCCCTCTTAGGTTCCACCATGAACTGATTGAGGGTGTTGACAACATAACAAATATTTGGCTTGGTATTGACCAGATACATTAGGGACCCTATGAGTTGCCTGTATAAGGTGGGATCAACATCTTTGTCTTCTGATGCATCAATTTTCTTCTAGTTGGTGATCATTGGAGTAGTCATAAGCCTACAGTACTACATCCTGAATCTCTTCAGGATTTCTGTAGCATATCTCCCTTATCCAAGGAAGATCTCACCCTTTTGTTGCCAAACTTCCAACCCCAGGAAATAATGCACCTGTCCCAAATCCTTCATGTCAAATTTTGTGGCTAGATTCTTCTTGCAGTCCTCGATGAGCCTGGATGATCCTATTAGGAAGAGATCATCCACATATAATACTAGGACTAGAGGCTCATTCTCTACAACTAGATAATAGAGATTGGGATCTCCATCACTCTTGACGAACCCGATCTTCTGCAAGTAGCCATAGGTTCAACCATACCATGCTCTAGGTGCCTGTTTAAGCCCATACAAGGCTTTCTTCAATCTACATACATGAGATTTCTTCTCATGTGTCTAAAAGTGCTTTGTCTATTCAATGTATACTTCCTCTTCTATCACCTTGTTCAAGAATGTTGTTTTGACATCCATTTGATGAACCTCCCACCCCATATGTGCTACAAGAGATATCATGGTTCTAATAGAAGTATACTTGGCTACTAGGGCAAAGATCTCTTCATAGTCTATTCCTTCCTTCTGAGCATACCCCCTAGCCACAAACCTGGATTTATACTTTTCCACATTGTCATCTATAGTGTATTTGATCTTGTAGATCCATCTCGAACCTACCACTGATCTATCCTGAGGCCTAGGCACTACATCCCAGACATCATTCAGCATTATAGAGTTGTATTCCTCCGCCATTGCCTCCATCCAAACTTGATGCTGAGCCACCTCCTGAAAATTGGAAGGTTCCCCAACCTGAGCTACTAAAACCTGATATCTGTCTAGCTGCCTTCACTCCATTTTATTGTTCTTGGGTGAACCAATGAAATCTTTTGCATCTCGTAGAATCTGTCGGAGTTCCTAGCTCATTCTTCCATTGGTAGTAGGTGCATATGTTATCTCTTATTCTTCCTCTGATTCCTCCTTCTATGAAGGAGAATTTCTGGTACTGGCTTCCACTGGTTGAAGTGGTTTGACCAACGACTCATCTTTTAACTGCTCCTCGGAAGGCATTTTCTCGAGATTTTCTGAAGGCCCTATCCTCCATGAACTTTACATCTCACTGAACTACTACCTTCCTGCTCCTTGGAAGATAGATTCGATATGCCTTATCATTCTCGAAATATCCCACAAGATATCCTTTCTCTGTAGTTTGATCTAACTTCTTCCTCTTCTCCTCAGGTATACAACAATATGCTAAACTCCCAAATATCCTGAAATGAATAACTTCAGGAATCTTCCTAGTGAAGACCTTCTCTGGAGTAATCTTGCCCAATGAACTATAAGGAGTTCTATTCTAGACATAGACTGTCGTGATGCATGCTTTTTCCCACAGGAATTTTGGCATATCATGATCATACATCATTGCCCTAACTACTTCCACAATAGTCACGTTCTTCCTTTCTTCTACTCCATTTTGCTTCGGATTGTAGGGAGTTGTCCACTCTCTTCTGATGCCCTCCCTAGTACAAAAATTGACCTTGTTGACATACTCTCCACCATTTTCTGAGCACAACACTTTTGTTTTACTTCCTGTCAGATTCTCCACTAGAGCCTTGAACTCTTCGAATCGACAGAAAAACTCATCCTTGGTTTTCAGAAAATAGATCCAAGTCTTTCTGGAATGGTCATCGATGAAGGTGACGAAGTATTCAGCACCACAAAAATTCTATTACTGCAACCATTGATTTATTTTACCTACTTATTTTTCAATACATTATTTATGAAATCCCTTCAGTAAATATTAAAATAATTTCTACTGTAGATATCACACCATTATATAGAACCAAATACATGCACAATAATCAAACACATGAACACAATTATTTTTGGACAATTGTCCCCAGAAAAACCGAATGTGGGAAAACTGGTGCAGTAGAGGAGGGTTTTATTAATCTTCAGCAACAATTGCTTTTATAGAAAAAAATTTGCATAGACACTGGGAAAAAACACTTGAGACTTTTCTTTGATAATTTCTGACACCTTGGAGGAGTTCCTTTCCCTACTGCGTCAGCCCTGTGTCATTCTGCTTAGCTCTACGATGCTCTATCCTTCTCTGTGTCATCCATTGCATCTCTATGATTTGTGTGTCCCTCTGTGTTGTCTCTTAGAGTCCCTGCGTCACCTCTTCTGAGTTTCCTGAGTGATGCTAATCACCCCCTCTTCCTCCACCCTGCAACTCTCACTTTGAAATTGATTTTCTCTCTCTGAAAATCGATTTTCCTTGGGATACTAAGTATCTACTGGTGTATCTTCAAATGAACCTCAAGTATTCTCTTATACTTTTCCTGTTGATGAATCAATGGCCGAGATTAACTCCCTAATCAACAACTGAGATTAAAATAGAATTGATCCTCGTCTCTTAGAGGCTTCTCATCCTTATCTTTATTAATACCCACTAATATTTTTATTTTCCTATATTTAGACTTAGGAACCCATTAAAAATATTAATTATTTAATAACTCCTCATTCGGATGGAATTTACCAAAACAATTTCTGGGTCTTGGAGATATCATATGATTTAGCCTCTCCACCAATTTTCATCGCTAGAGCACATCTGATGCTACCACAAATCAACAACTTGCACCATTTTTTTACTTCTCCAGCAAAGATCTGGGCAAAAAGCCTTATCTTAACATCGTCATGATCAACTTCTTCTAAGTCCATAAAGTCATTCATTTTGTACATGTTGTTGTGTTGTAATAGGTCCAATACCATCAAATTAAGGTAGGCATTGTCCATAATTCTCTGGCATATCATTCAATGGTGCTTGCAAGGCCAATGGAGCATGATGAGTTGCCAAATGTTTCTTTTTTGGTTGTTGTACTTGGTAATGGAGGTGAAAAAAAATGGAGGAATTGTGATCTGACGAATTGGAACTGTAATTTGTTCGGTTGTTGTAATGGAAGGAGTAGGGACAACTAATATAATCGTGGAAGAACATGATGAAGGACTCAAAGGCAAAGTTGACAAAGGGGAAGAAGAGGTTGGGATAGCCTACTGAAATACATTTGACTTTTCAGCAGCATTGTGCAATTTACTGACCAAATGTTCAAGCTTATGAAATTCCTGTAAAATTTCTGTATCAGATTTTGATATACCAATTTTTTGAGATGGAATGTATGATTTTATTTCTGATTCATCAATGACTATCTTAGACACGAAATATTCAGATTTGGATCTGAAAACTTCGCTCAAATGGTAAGTCAAACTCAATATTTTCAACTGTTACAATGCTTTCAAGAAGGGTGTAAGATCTCTCTAAAGGGTTGTTACTTGCTTCACCTTCTTCAAACTTCTTTTTCCTAAGCAATTTCTGAGGATCACTTACGACTTCAGGGGGATCAGGATTTGGATGTGATCTTGTATGGATCTTTCTAGAAGCCAGATTTCCAAACAAACTGCTTACAACTAGGCCAAACACAACTTCCAGGTGAAAATTTTCAGCCTAATGATTTGCTAACTCACTATCACCTATGGAAACTAGGATTAAGCTTCTCAAACAAAGGATTTACCCAGGAATATTTAGCTTTCGATCCCCGACAATGATGCTATAATATTATCATTCATTAAATTTCCCTAGATTGAAGAGAGAAATTTCAAAGGTAACCACAAACCACTTCTAGACAAGAATCTAGCCCTTCTAGCCTTGGAGAGGGCTCTCTCACTTAAGCTGCTCAATTGATCTAATATTTGTCTAGGTAAATAAGGCTTGTTGATGAGAAAAGAGACAGATCCATTGGGCACGAATTCATGTCAAAAATATTTTTTGTCTAGTGATATGATGAAGAGAGAAAGGGGTTTCTCCACAGGGGCAAGGTAGGAAATATTGGGGATGAAATCATGTTAAATTGTTGTATGAGGGTGAGTGTAAGCAAGGTATAAGATAAAACTTAGAGCATCAAAACTATATATGAAAATTAAATTTTTCTTTAAGAGGAAACCATAGATCACTTGGAAAAACTAAATCAGAGCACCATTACGATGAATTCTGAGTTAAACATCTAGATTTTCCAAGAAATAAGACATACAATCAAGATATTTAAACACTTAATACAAAGTTACAAGAATAGATAAGCACATATCATCAAGATTTGACACAGAAATCCCTACAAATCACCTTCTGTCTTTCATTCATTCACTCACAAACTTTTCAAAAAATATAATGCACAAAAGTTTGTTTCTCTCTAATCTGACCAATAAAACCATTTACTATATTTTTCATCTCTATATAGATCATGTGTTTATATATACCACTCTAGGTGGTCGAAATTATTAAACAAAATAAACTTCTAACTAGATACAACGAAAATTAGGTGCATATACTTAAAAATATGAGTGGTTTTACTTACAACCAATCTATGCCTAAAACATCACCAGTTTGGAATATTTGAAAATAAACATTAACTCCACCTCTTAAGATAATATTCCACCTATAAACATGATCCAAACTACTTCTAGAACCAAAAAATTTAAATATGAAGTGAAATGGTGTTGATTGTTGAGTTTCGGAGCACATCATCCAGTTTCATAGCAAGTTGAAGTAGCCCTCCATGTTTTGTATGGTTACAACCCTCATCTGATAATATGGAAAAAAAAAATGGGTGTATTTAAAATGTATTTGTGATGGTATTGAACCTATGAGATAAGATTCATAGTGCTCGTAGACCTCTGTATAGACTAACCCCCAATTTCGCAACAAAATTATCACCGTTCACAACACCTTCAAAATTATGAACATATGATGAATTTCTTATGGTATAAATTCTAGAGGAATCAATATAAGTGTTGTGACATTCATATAACTCCTCTCATGACAATCAAAACTTCAAAACTCCACTATCTTATCAACTTCAAAGACTACATAAAAAGTGCAACAAGTCCTTGCTGCATTTTTGTAAGCTCCACCAAAACTTTAGAGTTGAGAGGTATCCTCCTAATGAAGGTCTACCTTTGTAATGTCCTCTACGAGTATATCCAACTTCCCCTCTTCTTCTTTTTTCCAGATTCCTTGGCCTTAGTGAGCTTCTACTTTACCAATCTGAGTCTTCTCTTTAATACCAAATTTTGTACATAAAAACTTCTCACTTGCCTATGTAGAGGAAAGGTCCACTTCAACTTGTATTTATCTTTTCCAAGGACATGTTGAACAACTTCTAACTATTTAAACAAATTCAACTTATCCCTGTGATCTTTTTCTGCAAGATTTTCTACCTGTTGTTGAACTCCTTCAAGTTGTTCCAATAATTTTTCAAACTCTTTTTGCTCATCAAAAACCACCCTTTGTTTTGGTTGAATAGTCTCCTTTATTTGCATTTTCACCTTGGTAGAACACCTAGTTTTATGTCTCCTTGACTATGCAACTATCTCCTTTATCTCTTCAACATCAATGATTTGTTTTCTTTTTCCCTTAGTAGCATGTACCGATGTTTTCCTTGACGGTTCTCTTTCACTGGGCTGAACAACTTCTTGTCATACTTTATGCCTAAGTTGTCTATTTTCTTGCTGCAAATATTCTATTGTCAGATGAGCCTTATCCAACTAATCTTGCAAACATTTAACACTCTGGCCCCTTTCATCAACTTCTACTTCCTTATATGTACTTTCTGATTCAAAAATTTGAACAGGTGTAGGTGTTGGATCTACAAGCAATCTCTTGGTTGAAGCTCTTGTTCTCGTTACCCTAGCCCCTATTTCTACCTCAGGTGGGAAGTGAAGCTTATTAGCACTTATTTTATCAACTGATTTTTTCTTAGTCAAAGGATTTTTGACTGAGTTAGCTGCTGCAGTTTAAGCATCTTTGGTTACAACTGATGGGGTATCTTTCTTGGTCCTTTGGATATTAGAAGATTGTATCATCCACCTTGAAGATATTATAAATTCTTGCAATTAATTATTTTTCTTGTCAAGTTCCTTTACCACCAGCAGTTTAATTAATGATAAATGAAACGTACTAGGTTCAATAGGACTTCCTTTGGCTTGAAATCTATCAACCATCTTACAAAGACTCCTAAATAAGTAGTAAGGATGATTCAATTTTTTTTCTTCTTGTGAAATGAATTAGGAGCCTAATATGATAGTGATAAACCTTACTGAACCTCCCTTCACATGTGAAATACCTTTGAATCGCCTCCAACAGCTTACTATGGTGGTCTTGTAGATAGCTTCTTGAAACAACACACCTATACCCTTTTTGGTATTTTGGTTTGAGAAGATATTTGAAATGAACCAAATCAAACTCCATACCCTTAAACCATTCCTCACCATTCAAATGGATCTTAGTGGTCGTAGCTATTGATTGGGTTTTGATTGGAAAAGTAAGTTTCCCCACCTTTGCTTGCAAAACCATCAAAACCCTTGGCAAACTCCTTAGTCAATTGTAAATGATACCCCTGAATATTTTCACAAAACCTCATATGCCCCACATGTTCAAAATCCATTCTGATGGTTGGGTCTACATTGATAATTGTGATGTCTTGTGGCTCAAAATGAACAATGGCACTTCCCTTGCACTTCTTATCTTCTGGTGTTGACATGATTTCTCTCTTGCAACAGTAAATAGTTTAGGGTTATAAGCAATTTGTTTTGTGTAACAGTCGAGGATTTATGATATTTTAAACCTTTGATTATGACTTAAGAGACAACAAGTATTACACAGAAGACTAAATAATGTAGAATTTCTCAGGAAAAGCCTAAAAAACTTGCAAATTCACAACGATTGACAAAGAACCTTAATGGGACAGTTGCAGCGCAAAGGCAAAAACACAACACTCAAGATATTTTGGTTTTTAACCATTTTAAGCATAAACACTTAGGGCAAGAAGCTTCAATTTAGTTTTAAGACCATGACATACATTTTATGTGGAGGCTACACAGAGAAAAACACCAATTTAGCAGCAAACAATGTGAAATATAGACCATTGTGTGGAGTGACTAGGATAAAACACAACAAAAGGAAGAAACAAAACAATTTCAAAAAAAGGTAGTGACAATGAATTTATCTCTCTTGCAAGCTTTTTACGATTTTTTCTAGCTCCTACATGCAATTTGAGGATTCATCCAGGACTGAGGAACAAATATAGACTTGGATTTTCACCTATGAAGGAGGTTTGACCACAGATATGCGAGAATTGCAGCACTCTGTGAATTCATAGCGCCCCTGCCTCCCTTTCACAACGTACCAAGATGAGCATACCACAGATTTTGATTGAAATGGAGAAGAACTAAGCAATATGGAATGAAGAGGAAAGTTCAAATAATCTTGCAAAACGGCTTCGAGCTGAAATGATGTCAATAATCATGATTGGAAATGGAAATTATGAATGCACAACACCTCCTGGAAAACGCAGCGCTTGGGGAAAAGAAAAGGAGTGTCCTTCTAACCATTATCTTCTCGCTGAAATCATAACGTGTCATTGAAATGAAATTTAAAATGACTCACCACAACCTCCAAATCTATGCCTAATCCATATCATGATTGCTTTGATGTAGAAAATTAGAGCATATTTGATTTGGAAAATTTAACATTGAATTTCCATTGTCATAATGCGGAAGCCAATCAAAATCCTTTAAAATTCAAAAGAGATACATGTGTGACTAGACACCAACAATTTTTTTAATAATATAATTTACCTAGCTTAAGTGTGAATGGTGTCCAAGTGACCCAAAGCTACATTAAACATTAAAAATAAAATCAATACCTTGTTCTATAAAAGTTGTAATATTGAAAATGTTTTTAATGAAGGGTAAAATATGGGTTGAGTGTGTTTTTAATGACGGATAACTAATTTAAATTTTAAATTTACTTTTTAAATTAACATTTTGAATTTAAATTTTATTAAATCTTGTGCTAATAAATAATTTAAATATAAAATATATACATATGGTTACTTTTGATAAAAGTGCATTTAATTGAGTAAATTTAAATTTAATTTAAAAATACAAATAAAATTTAATTTAAAATTAAAATTACTTCATAAATTTAAATTTTGTTAAATCTTCTGTTAATAAATTAATTTAAATATATATATAATATATATATATATATATATATATATATATATATTATATATATATATATATATATATATATATATATATATATTATATTTCCCATGGAAAAAAGTCGTAATTTTGTTCATAATGACAAAATTACATTTTGTAGATGCTTAATAGCATATGCATATGGCTTGTACCTGTTTTCACACGATACAAGGCAGACAAAGAGAATAATAAAAAGTAAAAAAATAAAAAATATGAGAATGTTAAACTATGGCTCTTTCCTTCCCTTCTTCTTTTCCACCTTACGCTAACCTCTAGTATTTCGGGTGGCCATTACGATGGATAGCTAGTTTTCAGTAAGTGTGTACTTGTCAGGTTCAGATCCCTTTGATCCATGAGTTTGCTTGATGCTTGTTATTTCCTTTCCTGTTGGTTGAAGTGTGTTTTGTTGTAGTTGTTTGTTGTAGTCTTCTTCCTTTTTTGGTGGGCTCTTTTGATTCTTTTGTTCCTCAGTTCCTACTTGGTGTACTGTTGTTTCTGCATTTTTGATTTCTTCCTCCAAGGGGGCTGTACATTGCCATCCTTTTGGCTGTTTCTGTTGCTTCTTATTTCCCTTGGGGGTTTGCTTTGCTTCAGGACAGGCACTGTGGAGGTGTCCTGTTTGTAGACACCCATGACATCGAAAAGCTATATTTTCATAATCTAGTGGTTGTATCCACTGTGTGTCATTAAAGTTCAGGATGATGCTATCTGGTAGCCCCTCACTTAGATCTACCTCGACACATATCCTGGCAAATGTTAATATCCCCCTTGAGATTCTGTCCTCATCAATCTTGAGGTATTTCCCTAATGCATTCCCTATAGCTATTAATGCTTTATGATGCCAAAAGTGTAGCGAGAGGTTGTGCAACCTAACCCAGTCTGACATCTTTGATACCCCCATTGTATTAGCATCGAACTTCGGAAACCATGGGGACATAAATAGTCCTGCATTGCCCGAGAACCATGGCCCTTTATTGAGAATGTATTCTCTTTCTTGTTCTATTCTGAATCTGACTATGAAAGAACCTTTTGGGCATAAGTAAATCTCACATTTTGGTGACCAACCCTCATAAATCCATTGGTGTAAAGCATCAAATTTTGGCCAAAACCCATTAAATCTACATATGACAAAAGTGGAATAAATATATGTGTACAGGTTTTTTTACCTTAGACATGGCAATGGTGAGTGTTGGGTTCTCAAATTTCTGTTCTATTATGTAGGGTCCTGGAAGCTCCAATGATGTTGTAGATTTGACTTGTTCCTTACCTTTGACTGCTTCCTTGAAGGAGCCTGTGCTTTTAGAGCTGGCTCCAGCACTTCCCCCCTTCAGTCGCAAATTGATTGTTATGGTTGCATCTGCATTGATACCATAGCCCTTGAGTGTAAGGTTGTCCTGTAAGCTATTCCTGGAGTAGATCAAATTTTGCAGATGTGTAGGAATACCCAACTAGTTCTAGATTGTATTCTTTAGCTCTTGGATTTTCCTCCCATCCCAGATCCTCCAGTAAACTGACTTGCCTTCCACGGTTTTTATGAAAATATTTGTCAAGCCCTCTTCTTTTGTGTGTATATCCATCTGTGTTCTGTGGGATCTGTTGCCATGATGCCTGATTTTATCAGATCCGTTTGTCTCATTGTTGTTCCATAATGCTTTGTCCTGTACTAGCCTTCAATAGTGCCTTCGATCCACTTGCCCCTTAGATATTTTGAGTTTTTGAGGTCCTTTTTTATTAGATCTCGTACGTGGGCTATGAGGGTCAGCGTTAATATTGGGGATTTCCAAGCTCCAGACCGCCTTACCCATATTTTATCTTCCTTTGCATGTTGGGGCTGTAAATTACGGCAAATGGGAGACTTTGTATGTACAGGCCTCCAGATCTGGGTTTGTTGTGGGTCCTTCTCCCTGTTATAGGCCAGATCTATTGGATTGATGCCAGATCTAAGGTTGTAGCACCCTACCTTGGTGAAAGGGATCAGCTTGGATCCGTGCAAAAGCCTTACCAGAGCAGCAATATCAGACCCTGATTTATATTGAAAGTGCGAGAAGGACATGTTGTCCCAGATCTCAAATCCGGTAGCATAGTGGCCAGCAAAACTGATGTTGTCTTCGTCGTTGATCCCTTTCCTCCTCTCGTCATTTTTGTTACTCAAAGAACCCAGTGAAGCTACGAAGCACTGGAGGTGTCATGTGTTGGCTTTCCCTGCGGTGGGCATGGGTGCTTCATGACCTTTGGATCTGCTACTAAATGTCTCCTCCCGTCCCCTATAGCTAGCGTACAGTGCAAATGTGGGCACGTAGGGTTCCATGGCTCTGTCGCTAGGGTTTCCGCAGAGATCTGATCCAGTAATCATCTTTTTAGGTCCTAGAAACCCAATATATTATATATATAATATTAATATATATATATATATATATATATATATATATATATATATATAATATATATATATATATATATATGGTATTTTTGATAAAAATCACGTTTCTTTATTTGGGTAATTTTAAATTTAAATTGTATTAAATATTATGCTAATAAATTAATTTAAATACCAAAAAATTATATGAATATTTTGATATAAAAGTAAAATAATAAAAATGATATATTAAAAAAAATTGTCTACTTGACATTATTTTATTATTTTCTTAATTTTTTCTTAAGTGGCTATTTTTGAGTTGAAATTTCCTCTAATAAGTTAACCTTTAAACTTAGTTGACCCACTTATGACAACCAAGGATGGTGACTAACCTATAATAACCAAGGATTTTATGGTATGACCTTTGTACTCTTTCCATGGTCACCAAAACTTACCTATGATTACCTTTTAATAAGGAAATGTCATGACTTTAGACATTTGGACCTATAACAAAATAAACAACTTTACATGACACTTAATCTAAATCTAAATCTCTTTAAACCATAATACTTAGGTCATCATGACTAATATTTACAAATTGACTTTAGATAAATAGAAAGACTAACATGACCAAGATGCCTAGACATAAAACCCTAACAGATGGTACACACTAATGACACTTGTATCCACTATCAATGGTAGGTCCATGCCCCTCCCTTTGCATCTATCATGTTTTATATTTCCCAATGACCCCAAGGTTGCTAATGATAGAATTAAAGGTGGTCCTTAGATTCAAAGAAGGGATGAATAAAAGGTTTCATTATAATATTGTTAAAGTGATATGACCTTTCATAAGATTTGGGAATGGGGACTTGCTAATATTAATAAGAAACTTTTCACAATTCCAATTGTGATATATTTTTTGAATGAATTGAATATAAGCTATGTGGTTGATTGTGCCATTTTGGATTTTGTGATCTAAGTCTAATGTACAAAGAAGGCATTGTTGTTAATGACTTTTATTTCAAGAAGAGCGGATGATTTTTATAAAGTTATGGTGTATTGTGTTTAATATGTATATAACATCATTTTTTAATTTCTTAACATAGATTAGATTGTTTATTTTCTCGTCAAATATTTGAGTTGTCTAATTTACAAGCCTTATTATTGCTTAGTCTTATAAATAGTATTATTATTTAATAAAAAGTTATAATCGTTCCTTTTTTCAATTTAAGAAAAATACCATAATACTCAATGCCACTAATTTACTATTTATTGAAATAATCTCAAAACTTTCACTTGCATTTAAATCATCATTTACAAATAAATAATTTGTATCTAAACTAACACATTCATAGTTAGAAAAGAAACAAATCACTATTGTCGTCATGTCTATGGAAATTTGAATGTTAACCTATTTTCTTATAGTTTTATTACAATATATTTTACAGCTTTTCAAATTATTATTAATAATAAACCTTTAGCCTTTTATATTATAATAGTCTATCAATCATTTTGGACAAAAATAATAATAATAAATAAAAATAAAGTTCTCATTCAATTACATAAATTTAACATCTTACAGCAAAAAAAATTATGAACCCTATTTAATTACTTTGTCTTTCTATAAGCCTTTATTAGTCCCTGCCCCTTCGGGCTGCAGGGACTATAGTAATTGATTTGTAGCATTTCATTAATAGGCATAGAAACCAAGCAACGAACGGAATTCATTAACCTAAGTTTCAAGTTTATATTCCATAAATCACTTTTTTTTAACTAATACGAAAATTTCTACCGCTATTTCGACCACTAAGAATTTTAAAGATCTTATTTGGCCTCATATCGAGGCCAGGATCTGGGCAAACTTAGGATAAATCTTCATTTAACTTATGGATTCAATGAATTTTCTGAAAATGGAAACTAATGCTAGCATTAATCAATAAAAATTAAATGTTATGTGGATACTTGGTAATGTTTATTTGATTAATATATCACACGACACACCACCAAATCAGGACATCAGGTGCACAGATGGCTCTGTGCATGTATTGGTGTGGTGTCAACCTAATGCACCTCCATTCCTTCTTATATCACCACACCCATGCCTCCCCACAACATCGAACTAGCAGTTTGTATTCGCTACGCGCAACTTCATTTCTTGTTCGTTTTGCTCTGAAATTAATCAGTTTTCCTCTTCTTGGATCATCAATTGGGGCGGCTACTTACACTGGTGCTTATTTTCGTCCTGGTGGTTCTGCTTGGCCCGGTTCTGCTTCTGGAATTAACTACCAACACAATACCAAAATCTGCGAGAAAGACTCAATTCAGACATAAAATCACATGGTAAAATCACATGGTGCCTTCTTAGAAAAATTTAATCTATTTTTACTAGTTCTGTTTTTTCCTAAAAGAAATTTAATCTATTTTTTGTCGCCTGAGAAATTATTCTTATCCATTAGTACTCCGTGACAAACATTAACTGTAACTAAAAATGTGATCAGAGCGCGCTGCAAAGTAAAAGAAAAGCAAAAGGAAGGCGTGCAGGAGGAGAAGCAGGGTTAGATATACCTGCCGTTCAAAGGTAAGCCTGCGGTGGCGTGTTCTGCGGGCAGCGCAGGTTGTTTTAATTAGCCATCTGCGTTGGCTATTGAATGCCGGCTGCCATTGATTCACGCATGGAATCTTGCTGTTAAAGCGCCTGGACGTTCAGAAATCTCATGTCCATAAGGTAAATTATATTATAATTTCTGTACCCTGCTAAAGCGCAGAAAATGCTGCTTGTTTGTGCAATTCAGATGAATCTTTATTCTTGAAAAACTATCATGAGTTCCTACAGAAATTGGAAAATTTTCAGTATATAGCTGCGTTTAGGGTTTCAATACTCCGAATGTTAATCTCGTGCAGGTCTGCGTTAATTTTGATTGAATGTTGTGTGTCTGTTCACTAGAATTGCAGCGTGGAATTTGTTGTAACTTGGGGTTTGTTTGTTGTCACTTCTATAGGGTTTGATGTCAAGACGTCATGTATAATCCCAATTGGGAAAAAATCGATTTGAGGTTTAAAGTCTCAGGCATAAATTACTACAGAAAAAGACTGCAAATGCTTGCCAGCTCTGTGACAATGCAAGGCTTTATTTCCGGTTAATGGCAAGTGAGTGCCTCTACCGACGACCCTAGTTTGATCTTTTGGTCTGGACCATATTGACAAGTATAACGACTCAGGTCAGAGTTGCTTGAATCTACAATGTTGAATTCAACCCTTGAATCACTTATGTTGATATTTTCGCTGTTGGGGTTGAGTGAGATAGAATTGTGTATGTTTTTGAAGTAACTACCGTAGAACCAGTCAGATCTAAAGATATACCAGAACTTAGCTAAGTATTTTAAAACTAGAGCTAAAAAATAGTGTATTTTAAAACTAGAACAAAAAAACAGTTTCAGACCAAATACAACAAACTCACATTCGGATCGCAGGTAGCGTTGGGTTCGGGGATGTTAATGCCCCAGGTTTTCAGAGAACTCTGCAAGCTGTCCACGCATGTTAGGCAGCCAAAACAGGGTAGCAACGGCTCCTATCAAGAAGCCCCTTTCAGCCATTAACACAAGCCTAAAGACCAAATTTAAACTTGAAAAAGAAAAAGAAACTCGCCAAAAATCACCAATATTTGGAGGTTGTATGGTACCAACAAGTCCGCCAAGACATGGCTATTTGGCTGCCTTTCAACGCGCCCTTCCTATAGCGATCCCACGAGAATTTAACCAGCGTAATTTCTCCATAACCGTTCTTGAACCAGCGTAAATTCTCCAGAACCATTCTTGAAGCTAGAATTTCAATTTGTGAAGCACATAGCAGTGAATGGGTTAAACTTGTCCTTTCTGAGCTGCAGGACACGTCCTTTTCTCCTCCTGATCAACTGGAATTGCAGGTATGGTGTAATTTGAACTGGGGAATGAAGCAAACAGAGATCCCCTCCTCACATTGGCTTCCTTCCCCTGCACAAAACAATGACCCAAATCAGAAAACAAGTAAATGCACATGAAATAACAAAAGTTGACGAAATTGAAAACTATGATACGTTAAATGTACATGAATTTAATGAATTATTGGCCGCTATCGAAAGAGCTGAAATGGCTACCATTGCCATGGATTCACTTGCGTGCTTTGTATCTTATGGTGCGACCAATTATGAAGCGGATAAGCGACCTTCTTGACTGCTGATCCCACCTGACTGCTTCAACCTGATCAAAGACCTATCTTCAGCGAACGAACTGTCGTATCTGGCTTGCTTGCTAATTGACACTTGGGATTCATACAGACACTGCATTCAAACTGGGTCCGCTGAGTTACACAAAACCTGAGGCAGTTGTTAAATGTGACCACATGTTCTTTCTACTTTGCAACGGAGTTAGAAAAATGTCGGAGAATGGTCGTGTTTTGGATAAATTATCTCCGCGCAAATTTCTTACTTTGCCCTCTTTTCGTACAAGGAGAAAGAATATTAAAGATTATAAATCGAGAAAATCAGAATAATGTAAGATGTTTGGTCGCTATGTCGATTCTAAGCTATCAGAACTAGGAGAGGAAAACAAAATAATAGATCATATATGGAAAAAATCAGAATAAATATAAAAGGTTTGGTTACATGTTGATTCTGTGAGCTATCATGGTCACTGTTTGGAAAAAAATCTCACTTTCCTGGCTCAACATAATTTATGATTATGTTAAATTTAATCTGGGTAATAGTTTATAAATGTTTAGATGTTCTCTTGTACAACGTCGAAAAAAAGTAAAAGTGGACACTATTCATAAGATTTTGCAGCAAATAAATTATTATACTAAATTTATGTCAAAATTAGAAAAAGTTCAATAGCTTTACTATTTTTTACCATGGATCAAGGGTAACTAATTCTTGGGCAACTCCAAAGGTAGTTAAGCTTCAGTAACTAATTCTTGGGCAACTCCAACCAAGGAGGTCAATCCAAAGGCTATAACTATTACGAATATGAAGGGAACGGAGTTGGGAGGCAGCGGCAGCAGTATTTCAGATGCAAGCATAAAGAGATTAGCCGAACGTACATCTAGTTGTTCAATGTCAGACCTGAGTTCCGAGATGGAGGCAATGTTAAAAGGTCGTGAACTAGGGACGAAGAAATCTGCCGTTGCAAAAAATGATTTTGGATCTCAACCAGTTATCCCCGAGTTGAATTCAATGCAGCCATCTTTAACAAGTCTGTTTAAGAGCGTTTTCCCCTGCACAACGCTTCCATTTGAGTCTCAGTGCAGCCATGATGTTAACCCATTTGGGATTCATACTCAGTCCTTGTCCGGGGCAGTTAATGTGCAACAACAGTTGGATTATACTAATTTACAGTCCTACACTGACATGTTATACACCCATTATTCTCATCTGCTACAAGACCTGGATTCTTCTTCGCCAGCCCCACTCCAAAAGTCCTTTCTGCCAGTGCCGAGTACCCTAGAGATTATTGAGGCTTCCATTGGAAGCTTTTGTCTTGAGAGCTACGAAATGGCTGACTCCGCTATTTCTGGTTTTGATCATTACTTGGGACGCAAGTTAGAGCAAGGCCAGGGAATTTTATCCTACTCCAATGTTCCCAATATGATTGTGAGAGACGTTGAGCAACAACGACAGAAACAAGCACAGATCAACTATCAGCGTTATGCTTCGACTTTTCTTCCAACATTGTCTAACGATATAGATTTATTGACGGCAAGTCTCTTCACTATGGGACCTCAGCAATCGATTTTCTCTTCTACCACAAGTATTCCTTCTCTCTCCCGCACCCATAAGAATAACTATGGCGAGGATCCTACAAACGCAGCACGTCAGTAGTTTCATCAGAAGCAACCGTAGTATATTAAGCCTGCAGCAAAATTTGATGCGGTTGGTGAGTCAGTTGGACTAGCAGCTTATCCAGCACCTCCTAGTCCTGCCTCTGCTACTGAAACTGCTACGGGTGCTGCTTCAAAAGAATCCACTGATTGGTGCTGCTGTAGGCTATAGCTCTGTAGGATACGCTGTGGGCTGGGGCAGGGACTAGCTACCCCACAGCCTGTCTTGTTCTATTTGTCATTAGAAGATTTTCGATTAATCAATTTTAACATAAAGATGATAAAGAATAAATTCACAAAAAATAATGTGACAAACACAAATGCAATGTCCTCAATCAATCATTTTTAACCTAAAGATAATAAAGAGAAACATAGACCCGGGAATGTTTCAGAACAATAATGTTGGAGATATATAGAAACATAGATTAGAAAAGAGGTGAAGTTTTATATATATTATATATATTGTGTAATATATATGTTATATGTGTTATATATATATTATATATATATTATATATTATTATTTATATTATTTTTTTTTATTTTTTTTTATATATATATCTTATATTTTTATATTGTTAATCTAATTTATTTTTTATTTTTTTAAATATTTTTTTATTTTTTATTTTTAAATATTTTTTTTGATATTAATATTATTTTTTAAAATATTTTATTTTTTTATTTGGTTTAAAAAGTTATAATCAAATTTTTATTATTTTAATATTTATTTTAAAATTTTTATATTTTATTAATAAGTTCTTATATTGCTGATTTATCTCATCTTACTTATTTATAAAATCGGAATATTCCATTTTTTTAAATAAATATAAAATTTAAAATTGTAAATTAAATATTATAATTTTTTAAAAAATAAAATTCTTATTATTAAAATGTTTAAATTTCACTCCAATTGGGGTGCGTGTTGGAGGTTAGAAAGGATGGCAGACAGTGATGACAGTTATGAAGATTAATGGAAGGTACCCTCCACCACCCCCCACACGCTCATGGCGATGGGTACGGTGGCCTCCCACATGCATACACATAGAGGTGGTAAGAAAGGTGGTGGGCATGGAAAGGAAAAGGTGGGAGGCACTGCAGGTAAGGAAGGATGGGGGGAGGTTATGGTATGATAGATTTTGGAGTTAAGGTAGTGCAGGGGAATGATAACTGCATTATTATGAACATTCGTGGGAGCTCGAGCACTGGAGCAAGGAGGCAGAGGTATCGTCGATGGCATAAGTGGAGTGAGTTCGCATATGTTTCTTGGTCCTGTAACCCTCTTGCTATGGAAACATTGTTTGTTTATGGACGGAGGGCTCTGGAGAAGCCAGGGGAGGGGAACTGGGGGGCTAGCCGGGGAGAACACCGCAAGCTTGGGTTAGCTGCTATCTGGTTTAGTGTTATGGTTTGGAGAGTCCTGAGTGTCAACCTGGTCAGCGGATGGGAAACCTCCTTGAGAATAGCAGAGTGAATTCAGAGGACTGTTTGGGTGGAGTGGAAGAAGCATTGCAATGGGGAAGGGTAGGAATGAAGGAAAGCCGAGGAGTGGCTGAACTTAACTAGGAAGAGGGGAATGGGAAGGCTCAACCATGCTGGGGGACCCTTGACTAGGCAGAGGGGAATGGGAAGGCTCACTTGTGCATGGGAACTCTTGCTTGGTCACGAGACGGGTGGGTCAACCGAATTGTGTATGAGTGACAGTGGGAAGGGAGTAGAGAGCAGCAAGATAGGGCAAGGAGATTGGCCTCGTTCCCTAAACGGGTTGTCACCAACCTATGTCTATCTTTGAAAGCATTAGGGATAGATAAAGGAATAAGGTTAAAGGTGGTATTGAAATTCATCGCAAGAGGTTAACTCATCGAGCCTCAGAACAGGGTGTGGACAAAGCGGAGATGGCTTGGCCGACAAGAGGAAGAGGGAATGGAAGATGTGGGAGGGAGTCTGCATGGGAAAATGGCCCGAGCACCTCAGAACTTAGAAGAGGAAGAAAACCGGTAGAACACCTCATCAGCGAAGCTATGGAGGCTTACAGGGAGGGAACGAATGTTGGTATCCGTAAGTTTTTGGAAGAATGGGAGGGAGAAATTAAACAGGAAATCGAGACCGAAGAGGAGATTGAGAACTGGAGGGCTATAATCTTGGATCCTGGGAATGCTAGAGGAAAAATAACCCAGTTTAAATAGACCCTTTATCAATATTGGCTTATGAAGAGCCTAATGGGGAAGGTGATGGAGCAAATATCAGTGGGTATGGTACTGACCATCCAAGATATGCCCAACTATAGAAAAGATTTGCATCAAATTCAATTTTAGCTTCATAAACAGGACATCCACCTGGACAGAATTCAAAGGCACATCCCTTGCATCATTGAACTAGTTGAGATGCTTGGTAATTTTGCCAAGGACCCGGCTCTGGTCGAGTCAGCTTCAGAAGAGCAGCAAGAATATCCAGTTAATCTGGGTGCTTTTTGTTTTTACGAGTATTATTTACTTTCAAAATATGCATGCTTATGATAGATAGAAATATAGAGTTCTACCATGAAACTAAAACTTATCTAGATTGGTTAAAAATGATGATCCTTTACTGTTTTTGGATGGCGTATAACAAGGATAGGTGGCTAACAGACTTGGTTTCCCACTGGGCAAGTTGAGGCCACCTATCTCACACAAGTGGTGTAAATTTGTTGTTTATAAATAGAAAATGAAGGACCTACCAATCTTAACAAAAAAATGTTTAAATTTCAATTATTTATAATAACAATGATATTTCAGTTTTTTTAAATTAATATTTCAATTTATTATATTATAAATTTAATTATTTTTAATTTATAATAATAAGAGAAATTTTTTAACATTTATGAAGTTTATGTAATTTCCGTTGTTGTCATATTGTTGAAGCGCGATCTCTGTAAGAACTAGGGTTACGAATGGATGCCCTCGGCCTTCGATTCTTGGGCAAGACTGGCCTGCTCCGAGCCGCCAAGGAAATGGATGCATGCCTGAGGATTGAATACACTCGGAAGATCACGGACATCAAGAAGCAAACAACAGATCTGGAAGAGTGGCGGTAGATCGATAGGAGGGATTGGGTGCCGCGGATTAAATTTAATCTCTGTATGTTAAACGGAGGCGTTGCCTACGTATTGACTAGCGAGGAAAAGAATTGGGTATACGGCTCCAAACACCCCGATTACAGCGATAATTACAAGAGTATTCCGATCTGCAAGGTAAGCATCTTTAATATGTTCTTCCTAGACAGAATCCAGGGTTTCTATGGCCATAAATATTCAATGGACGATGACGACGGATGTGGATACGCGGTGGCAGCCAGATCTCTACTGGTAGGAGGTATAAAGCCCCGCAACTCCAGAAACACTACGGATCTGCCAGATCGGAAGAACAAGCATATAGATCGGGGTCTATACAAGGTTGATTCGTCAGATCTGAATCATATATTTGTCAGATCTGTTGAAGGTAGACACCACTGTGTACAAATCAGGGAAGGAATGGATGTCTTAGGGTTAAAAATGTTAATCCAGAATATATTGGGAACTCCGGTAATACACCAAAACCTCGTATTTTCTGGGAAATGTATGCAGGATCACCACACACTCCAGCACTATGGAGTTGCAAATGACTCAACCGTAACAATCAATCTGAGATTGCGAGGTGGCTGTAAGGGAACCAGTTCAAAAACCACAGGATCCTTCCGGGATGCAGTTAAAGGAAAGGAACTAATGAATCACAGAACAACACCTGCACCAGAGCCTCCTGGCCCATACATAGTAGAACAGAAGCAAGAAACCCCTTTACTTACTGTAGCAATGTCGGAGGTAACAGATCTATACTCAGATTTATTACATAACGCAGTTATTTGAAGATTTAATGGTTATTGGCCCAAAGCAGATGTATTGCATCAATGGGTATCCACAGCATGGTCACCCAAATGTGAAATATACCTTTGCCCTAAAGGTTTCTTCATAGTCAGGTTTAACACTGAATTGGAACGAGACAACATTATAAATCAGGGGCCTTGGTTTTGGGGCAATGCTGGCCTCTTTATCACCCTCTGGTTCCCAGAATTTGATGCCAATACCATGGTTGTTTCGACAATACCTGTTTGGGTAAGGCTGCATAACCTCCCATTACATTTTTGGCACCGAAAAGATTTAACAACCATTGGGAACTCTTTAGGAAAACATCTCAAAACAAATGAAGACAGAACTATGAGGGGACTATTCACATATGCTAGAATATGTGTAGAGGTGGATCTAAGTCAAGGACTTCCTGATCACATCACACTGAATTTTAATAATTCACTGTGGACGCAAAATCTAGACTATGAGAACACGGCTTTCAGATGTCGTAGATGCATGCAGACAGGGCACTTGCAAAATGCATGTCCATTGACTAGTAAGGAGCCAAAAGGGAACAAGAAACAACAGAAAAAACCAAAAGGTTGGCAGAATACGGAACCACTGGAGGAGGAGGCACTGAACACAGAACCCATAGATGTACAAATGAGACAGGAGGAAGAGCCTAATGAAGGCGCTAAGAAACCCAACGAGGAGACATATAACCTGGTATTGCAGCAAGACTTGCAAATGGAATTAAGCGGAGTCAAAAGAGCACACAACCCAGAAGGATCGGACTCAGAAAAAGAACAATCAGCATATACAGGTGAAAAACAACTGGCTGTAATTGAACCCTCTACCAGCACTGGAGTCTGGTACAAAGTAGAAAAGAAAAAAGGCAGGAGAACATAGGCCTGCAATCATTTACTATTATATCTGCATGTATTCGTGATATCTCAGGAACTGTTTTTTTTGCCATTTTGTGCTTTTATTTCTGTATGCTTCCTGATATTACAGGTTCAACCATTTGCATATGCTATACAACATCTACAAAATGTAATTTTATCAACATGAATAAAATTACGATTTTTTCCTAGGGGAAAAAGAAGAATTTATAAAAGCCTTTCTTGGGAGTTTACCTAGTAAGTCCATGAAAATGTAAAGTAAATGTGAGTATAAGGTCTTACATTCAAATCCTTGGTTTCTTACTTGTGGTAATGTGTTATGAATTAGTATAATTCAACTATGGGTTATAGTGTTAGTGGTCAGAATCGACCCTATGTCACATAAGTACAAGAGCGAACCAATTATATGTCTTTTCTTCCAAAAGAAAAAAATCTATTACTTTTATTACTAGCAACAAAATTACATCAATATATATGAAATGTATTCTAATTAGCTATATATCCATCGAAAAAAAAAGAAAAAAGGAAAACAAAAGTTGTATGATGAGGCTCCTCCATTCCTTATATTTATTTATGTTTAGAGTTTTACAAAAGGTCATTAACACATAAAATAATAATGATTTTGTAGCTTTCTCTAATGAATAGTCATGTTTTCTGATTAACAGTAACTTGAGGTATCTATATATTATATAAGTTATATATATATATAATATATTATATGTATATATACTATATATATATTATATATACCACACGAAATCAAACTTGAGGCCATTGCATTTTATGTAATTTTCCATATTCCTTTATCTATCTTTATTCTAGCTTTTGATAACATATTTGTTTCCACAATCCTATTCATGTAGACATGATAAAAAGAGATGTAAGACATTCACAATAAGTCTGTTTTGAATTTCTTGAAATAATGGGAATAAAGTGAAGTTTTGAATATTGAAAGGATCTTTCATTTATTGGATGATCACCTAGAATCACCAACAAGTGGAGTTGGGAGATGTCTCTTTCCTGAGCCAAGTTAACTTAAGGGCAATTACTTCACCAAAAATATTGGTTTCA
>APFE031091580.1:8767-38061 GCA_000404065.3 Pinus taeda | reverse complement strand
TTGTCGCGATCTGAAATTCGAATTTAAAGGTAGTATTCACTTCCTCCGGATCCAATTAAAATTTATCAATCTGTTTTCATCTACCGAGCTCGCACACAGCCTGCAACAAGGAGTCGGAGTCTGCCATGGAATCCGAGGGCTCAAAAGATATCTTGCGAACAGGTATGGTATTTATCCATTTCATTATACTTCTCTTCGATGTTTTTTTTGGTAAGGATGTCTCAGTTTTTTCCATGACTGAATTTTGAAGTTGTGGATGAGAATGGAATGAACAGGCACACTTTGGACAGCAGTGGCTCATATCATCACGAGCCTCATAGGGGCAGGAGTGTTATCCTTGGCATGGGCTGTTGCCCAATTAGGATGGATTGCAGGGCCTGTGGCCATGGTTGTCTTTGCTCTTGTCACGTTGTATTCCACTTTCTTGATCTCGGATTGTTCCAGGTTCCCGGATCCAGTCACTGGGCCTGAGAGAAATAGTTGTTACAGGGATGCAGTTCGAGCTAACTTGGGTGATTGATTAAAATCTCTGTGTATATTCTTTGAGTTTAAATATACTTAACACAGATGCAACTGAACTCTGGACTTACTAAGCATTTATATATTAAGAAAATAAAAAATACAAATAGATAGAAAATGAGATGATAAAGGTATCTAGATTTATTTTATCATTTTTTTTTTTTATTTTTATTCTCATTTTTTTTTTTTACACCTAAAACACACATAAAACACATTTATGTAAACTGTAAATGCACCTCCCTACTCCCTACCTTACCCTGAACATTTTTTCCAGAGTCCTACCCTGAACATAATAATTATGTGTCTTGCTTTTCAGGTGCAAAAAGAGCATGGATATGTGGACTAATTCAGTATAGCAGCTTCTATGGAATTTGTGTCGCTTACACAATCACTACTTCAATCAGCATCAGGTTACTTTCCATGGAGAGAGCTTTGAAACCATGATAACCTTTAATCTAAACAAACCACTTACTCTAATTTACTTTCATCGCTCGATCCCCCGCTTTGGAGGGAGTTTCCTAAACAGTAATTTTGTAGAGGCCTTCTGCCCATTTTTAAAAGTAGGTTTTCCAGTTACTTGTGTTGGAAAGTTGTAAAGCTATCCGTGTTTACAGTGATTGATTGAAATATGTAATATTGCAGAGCAATCAGGCGATCAAATTGTTACCACAAGACTGGACATTCCTCAGCAGCATGTCATTTTCCAGATCTCATCTATATGATCCTCTTTGGAGTTACACAAGTTGTGTTGTGTCAAATACCAAACTTTCATAAACTATGGGGCCTTTCAATACTTGCAGCAATCATGTCCTTTACCTACGCAACAGTAGGATTTGGTCTTGGCATGGCTAAAGTTATTGGTACTGTTTTATCTTACTCCCTTCTATTACTTTCAGGGCTTCAACCATTGCCCCGGTTGGCCTCTTACAGCATATATCGCCAGGATAAGGAATTTCAATCTCTAAGTTACCATGGTCATGATTTTATTCACTTACTATATCGAAAATGCAAATATCATTTAGGTAGTGTATGTTTTCTCTGGCATGTTGAAACTTATGGATTCAAAGCTCTTGGAAATGACAGAAAATGGAGAGATTAAAGGAAATCTAGGTGGAATCAGCGCGAGCAAATCTCTTCCTGAAACCCAAAAAGTTTGGAGGATGCTTCAAGGTCTTGGTGACATTGCATTTGCATTTCCATATACTTCCCTTGTCCTTGAAATTCAGGTATAGCTCAGTCTTTCTGTTCATTTATATATTTGAATCCTTTGGACAACATGAAACTCCATGGATAAATATGAGCCTTCCTGTAATTTACAACTGTGCAGGATACTCTCAAGTCAATACCCCCAGAGAACGCAACTATGAAGAAAGCAAATGTGTTCTCACTGAGCATAACAACTACCTTCTATATGCTATGTGCTTTTCTGGGTTATGCAGCTTTTGGGGAAAAAGCCCCAGGAAACCTATTGACAGGATTTGGATTCTATGAGCCCTACTGGCTTATTGACTTCGCTAATGCATGCATTGTGGTTCATCTAGTTGCAGCATACCAAGTAAGATTTTTCTCACCCTTTTTTTTCAGTTCTGCTGGATGTCAACTCTAATATCTCTGCTACCAATAGAAACTTCATTGCAAATCACTTCATGACACCCTTGCAGGTGTTTTCTCAACCAATATTCGCTTGCATTGAAGAATGGTTTTCTCATACTTGGCCTGACAGTAAATTCATCAAGGAAGGAATTCCCATAAGAATGCCCTTATGGGGGTCGTCCAGAGTCAATCTGCTGAGGCTGTGCTGGAGAACTGCGTTTGTGATGTCAACCACTGGCATTGCCATCTTATTTCCATTATTCAATGATGTGCTGGGAATTTTGGGTGCTCTGAACTTCTGGCCATTGGTAGTCTACTTTCCTATTGAAATGCACATTGCACAGAATAAACTCCCAAGATGGACACTGAAGTGGAACATTTTCCAAATATTCAGCTTCATATCTCTTCTTGTAACACTCATAACTGCTGCTGGCTCCATAGAAGGCCTTGTAAAAGACAAGAATATATAGTAGTCTTCCTGCATAGTATGTAAGAATTCACACATGTTGTAATACTATTTTCTTGTTACTCGGAAGGTATAAAAAGCTGAAGTGAAAAAAAAGTAGAAAACGCTATGAAGATATCTGATCTGCCAGCGAAGTGTTAAGAGTGATGTGTATCATCCAACATACATGGCAATTTATAATAACTTCATAGTTTTAAAACATTAAAACATGGTGACAGTTAGTAGAATTAAACTATTTGTTTCCATGGGGATGATTTTTAAACACGGTTAACAACATATTCTGTAACTTTTCTGGGCTGGTAGGCAATGAGGCTCGATGGGGAAGGTTACGTTGCGGCCTTAAGGGCCAGCCATGTAAGGATTGGGGAATTAAAGGATGAGCTAGTGTGATTTAGGAATTTTGTGTGCATAGTATATACAATTAAGTTTTGAATATAAAGTTTCAATTAAAGGAGGAAAAATGGAAGATATATTGTGATGTATAAAAAGTTGGGGGTATTTTAAGTATTTTTTAAGATTTCGAATTTTTTAAGTAGCTAGTGCTCTGGAATAAATTTCCAACATATGATTTGATACCAAAAGGAAGGTAATAAGGACTATGCAAATACCCTTTTTGCAGAGTTTACGAGGAAACCATCCCTCATTTATCTATTTCTTGAGATTGTGTTTTCTTAGTTGGTAGAGAATTTGAAGAACTATTAAGTTCAAAAAATTGTGGAAGAGCCTTTCAATCGAAGTATGCTTAAAAAGTTGGTGCAAAAATCTTGTGGCTAAGTCACTACCTTTTGCCTCTTTCTTTCATTGGTTATTCCCTACTATCATCTCCTCATGCCTCTTTTCACTAGGGTTTCCAAAGCATCACTACCTTCTTCCTTCTCATCTCCTTGCCTTCAGTCACTTTGTTTTGACTAGTGACATATTGTAGGTGAGGGACATAGTAGGTGTGGTGTATTAAATAGATATTTATGTTCCGCATGGAATCCTATGGCAATGTTTTCTAGTTTAGAGGAAATAGCCTGTGTTGAGGGATACCAACAAGTCTATGATGTCTCGTTGAGTTGGACCTTTAGTGTGTTGGCATACTATGATAATGAAACACTTCGAGATTATGGATTAGATTGAAGATTCACATGGGATGGAGTGATAGTTGAATTGCATATGGTAATTAAAGGAAATATTAAAGCCACACCATTGATTTTCACTTGGGGAATATCATAGGGTAGGAACTCAACTTTGTTTGAGGATAACTTCATTCCCCCTTTTTGGTGCACACCTTAAGGTTTGAACATTCTTAGGAGCTTCATGTAGGTCAAAAATGACAAACCACCAACGCTAGCGGTGGATGAAATCATAGATAGGTTTGGAAGCTATTTCTATTTTGATGGAGCCTCATAAGGTAACCCTCCTATTGGAGGAGCTAGTGAATTTTATATTTATATGATAATCATTGTTTTAAATTAAAAGTACGTTTGGATAGGAGTTCAAATATTAATTGAATTAATGGCACCCAAATTGATTTTATTGGTAATTGTCCTTAAGGAAGTATAAAAGATTCAAGGCATGGGAAATTCCCAAATTATTATAAAATGGATGAGAAAGGATTCCTCCATGGAAGAACTTATTTTTGTATCCTAATATGAGAATGTATTAAATTTGAAATCACTTAGAAATGAAAGTTCCTGTCTTCTTGTTTTCAAGGAATGCAATGTTATCATTGATTCTACATAAAAGGAAGGTTTACTCTAAGTGCCTAGCATATGGATCATGTGGGAACATCAAGAGGGTTGTCCTTTAGAATTTGATCCAAGGCATTTCTTTTAGTGTTAGTTCATTTGTAGTTATAATAGTCCTTTTAGATATTTTGATGGCCCTATTTACTTTTGCATCCTACTAGGACTACAAGTTTTTGAATTTGTATATGTATTTTATGGAGACTTTATATTGTACTAGAGTAAAGTTATATCTGGTCCTTGCAATTGAATGTGACTTGGTAGGCTATGAGAAGGCAAAGAATATATTTATACTTTGCAAAAGAACATTTTATACGAAGATTTTTTATGTCTTAAAACAAGGATTGGTTCCTAGCAATTCAAATCCCCCAAGCAATGGTGAATGAAAGAGCTTAACAATATAATGAGATTGTAAATCTAGAACTTGAGGGCTTCTTCAATGTTTTTTCCTTTCAAGGAATTTGACAACCCTATAACTCTATCCACTTCTTTCCATGCCTCTAAAGTGAAATTGCAAAAAAAGATGACATGAGAATTAGTTTGAAATTCTTACCTACAGAGGCAACATCTTCCTAGACCTTCAAAACTTCTCTTTGTAGATAGTTCCAAGTATGAGTTTTATTTTTTAAAAGAAGGCACATATATATTTTTTTTGCTTTTTCTAGAGATTTGATTTTCCATAATGTTTCCCCATCATATTCATAGTTCATATGTTCTTGTGGGATAATAATTTATATCCAATCTTTGGTTTATAGTTTCCTATTGGGTTTAGGAATCCAATGAGCCAGTCTTCATGATCTAAGAGGGTCACAAAAGAACCTTGAAGGGATTTTGTGTAGGAGTTTTATGTGTTAGCATTATCCCCTCTTAGCCCTATTTCTCTCTATGTTAGCCACCTTTGTTTCCTCGTGACTTGTTTTTAGTGGGATATTTGAGCTATTTGTTTTAGTGTGTGGAGGTCAATTTTATGAAGCTCACAAATGAGATGAGAAAGGACTTTATAATTTTGCTTGCAATCAATCTAGGGATCTATTTTGATGAGTACTTGATTTCCACCTCTAGTTTTCCAAATTAACCATTTCTCATTTAGGGGAAAAACATATATAATTGTTTTCCAAATGGTTGCGGCATTTTGTTATTTCTTTTGGGGCTTGTGATCCAATCCAAAGTGGATTCTTGAGGAAGATATTTTGTCGTGGTCTCCCGTGGCCAAAGGTCAGTGCCTTGGATCAGTCTTCAAACATTTTTAGGTGCCAACATTTTTGAGAACAAGAATATGTTTTTCAGCCCCCAACTTCCCTTTGATTTTGGATTTGCAAGCCTTTCCCAAGAGCCTAGAACCTTTTTTTCCCAACTTCTTAGAGCAAAGAAACCAAAAGAAAATTTGTTTGAACTACCCTAGAATTCCTTTTGGAAACCAAGCTAATGACATTCAATATGATGGGACGATTTTAAGCATTGCTTTGAATATGACCAATTCCTTTCTCTAAAAAGCCACACAATATGTTTTATTATTATTGCTACTTCATATTTATTACTAACAAATTATTTAAAATTCTTTATTATTATTATATAGTTGTTAATTATGTTTTAATAAATATTGTATATTGTTTTCTTAAAATAAGAATTAAAACGTTTTTTTATTGATTAAGGTTTGTTTTTTCAGATAAATAAAATAATTGACATCCCAACACATATAAGTAAAAGTGGAATTTTCTCCACACAATCACACACATTAGTCAACAATGATTATCTTACAAATTTTAACACTTAAAAAAAAATCCCCATAAATCTTAAACAACTTATTATTGTATTACACCATTTAATTATTAATTCACATTTTAATAATTTATATTGAAATATTATCCATTAATAATGCTTTGTATATCAATCAATCATATTTCTCCATTAATGACACTTTGTACACCAACCAATCAGATATCTAAGTGGGATTTGAATTCTCATTTATTATTAAAAATTGTCATTTAACTCAAGTTTGATGGTCCCATCAGATATATTTGAATGTATTTGTTCCTCTTTATACTTTCCCATGGCAGTTATAGATTTCAAAATCGGATTATGTTAAGAATATTTTAAATTTTAAATTTGAGATAAATTGTAATCATTTTATATAATTTAATTAATAAGTTGTTGTTGTCTGTTGTTGTTTTTTAATATAAATAATGTGGTTTATATCGTATATTATAAGTTTTAGTCTTTACATTTATATTTTTTGGGCATGCAAAACATGTAATTTTTTTATGTTGTCAACATAATTTACACAATTGTAATATTTGAATATTATAAGTTTAATTTTTACATTTAAGAATTTTTCATTATAAAGGTCAGAATTTTTTGATGTTATAAGTCCAACTATTTTATCTATATATCTTTAGTTTTAGTTATAAGAACTTGTAAGAATGAAACATAACCAATGATATTTATCATGAATAAAATTTAGAGGCTTTTGAAAGTGAAATTTGATTACTAGTATTTAAATTATGAAGCACTTGACACAAGGTTTAATTTGTAATGGGTACGTGCAAGTCATCATCTCCTTCTGCAATAACTTCAACCCATACCTTTTTATTCCTTAGTCTCTACCTTAAAGTGCCATGATATCCCATTGGAATGAGCCCTGATCAATAATATCCACATTAAGGAGGAAGTGGGGGTAAGTGTGGGATATCCACGTTGAGGAGGAAGTGGGGGTAAGTTTGGGTTTAAAATATGTGTATGTGACTCACTTTAAGTTGTAATAAATGTTTATGGGAATGGAACATGGTTAGGCTCACCTCAAGGGGATAAAAAGTCCCATGGGAATGAAACTTGGTCAATATTATCCACATAGAGAATTTAGGTTTTTGATTTGTGATATCTATATCCAGGTTATGCTAATTTGTTACAAGGGCTTGTACAAATGGAACTTGGTCAATGGTATATAGTTTAAGGAGAATGTGGGAATGAAATTGGATCCAAAATCTATACATGTCAGTCATCACCTCCTCATACCAAAAGTTTAATCCTTGATAGGGGAAACTGTTGTAAAAATTCATGGAAATGAAACCTCAATGATTTCCACATACCACATTAAAGAAAATGTACATATAAATTTGGGTCCAAAATATGTACACACGAACCATTGTCTCTTTACACCAAGAGAAACTACATACACTCTAATGTTAGAATCGAAGAGAAGACACCCTTCACACACCAAAAATTATGGTTGAGAACTTTGTATTAATCAATTGTAATGATATATATAAGTACACTAAGCTTTTTCTCAAGATAGGTAAACTATCTTTGATCACACAATCTATTAGTTGAGTGAATATCTCAACCACACAACAATATAGAAGCTAATTAGTTGGGGAATAATCTGAAACTAACTAGATCTAACCACCTCTTAGAAACTAGGAAAATACTTCTTGTAGAGGTGAACTTTACCTAATAATGACCAATAATATAAACTACTAGATATGATCACATATAAGCCTAGTAGAAGTTACATACTCCAACAATTCCCCTTAGGGACTAGTCTTAATCTTCATCCATTGAGGTCTTCAAGGCTTTATTCTCTACAAAAATGCCTCACTATGACTTGAAGAACCTCCCCAATAACAAAGAATATATTTGGTCGATCCTAGTACTCTCATCTTGTACCTCAATCATGCAGACATCACCAAACTGCCGATGTCCATATAAAGGAATAACCATCCACTAGAATGCATGGGTACCTAACCACTGAAACCATTAGTTTACTAGGAAGTCCCTTCATTTACATGGTTTATTTAACTTCTTAATGAAATCCCCTAAATAAAAATCTTAACCTCCTCGAGTACACCACCAATATGGTCCACTCCAAGTGTTAAAGAACTCTATAATAGAGTCTACAACCAATAAATATGGTCCACTCATAGAGTATCTAACGAACACATGTCCCACACCTCTGAGTTTTAATGAACTCCCTAATAGAGGTTGCCACACTAAACTAGACAAGTTATGCAAATCATCAGGGACACATGACAAGTGAGTATGCATGCCTCTCTAGGTATTATAGTGATATTCCCTTTACATGTTATAGATATGGGTACATACAAAAGACTCCATCCCATGAAGATACTAGGTGCATACCCAAACATTTTCTAGGACCAATACATCAAATTAAAACATGACATATAGACTTACTTACAAATACAATGTGTGACTCACATTACAATACGGTTGAGTCTGTTCTTATTCCAAGCAATTTTACCTAGTTTTTCCACCTTTGTCCCACCTCTATTAGTACCTAGATATTTCCCTTACACTTTCATAAGCATTGTCGTCAGCTGCTCTTTTATGCTACATTGAGGATCACCCCTATGTCTTCGCTTGGTATTTCTTCACTATGGGCTTCATCAATAAAATTTCTTTTGCTTCATCTTGTACCTACATAAAATTTATCTTTGATTTCCACAAACAAATAAATCCATCTATCGATATACATGGGTGCCACCTGGTAAACTTTCTAATTAGGAATCCTTTTCACCTACATGGTACATCAACATGTTAAACTCTCTTTAACTTGATCCCAACCTTTTCACATTTAGATATTATTCCATCTCACATTTCCCAATAATTGAGACTCAACTTCCCTGATTCCACATTAGGTTATCATACAAGTACACCTACCTCCCTTGTACCTACCTAGTGTTTAATTCCACATCTTGATACCACATCCATTCTGTACATGAGAGTGATGATTATGTGTGTTACCACATTTATGCATGTAATCATAACTCAATAGGGCTTACAAAACACATGGGGAAATCAAAACTTTTACAACTTGGACCAAAAATTTGGGGTGTTGGGTATAATTGATCATGTACCTGTTGCTCAATTAAATCATTTCATCTCAAATACAACAAATATTAAAAAATCATTACAAAGGTTACAATCACTCCTGTGTAGCAATCATATGACCATAATATCAACCCGTTCATTTCCTTTACCTCTTTAAGAGATCATGCTACTATATTCATATAATGCATCCTCTAATATCACTAATTTTTTTATTTTTATTTTATTTTATAAAAATGCTAACATTTTACAATAAAAACATTGTTATTTATGTACATGTTTCTAGTAGAGACGGTAATTTTGTCCTTGATATTTCATACATAATACACACACACACACACACATATTATTGTTCAATATTTGTAATTTTAATATCTTTTACTTTTTATTATTATCCTATAATTAAGTGAAAAAGGTAGTATATATGTCATGTCCTATAACTAATATACTGATAAGAATGTTTATGTGGTATAGTCACATCCTTCATTAACAATAGGTCTTGTTGATTTTTTTTGTTACGTTAGTTTTTTTTTCTCGGTAAATACTACTATTAAAAAAGGGGGAAAAATATGTACATTGAGGTTAATACCTCAGAGGAGGCCGAGGCCAATCCTCAGTAAAAAATTCAGGGACCTTACATTTCAAACTTTCCATTAGAAGAACATTACAGATCTCAGAGATTTGATTTCGGTCCTCGACAGATTGATAAAGAGTACTAGGACTACCATTAACATGACATTCAGTGACCTCAAAAATATTGTAACAACTAGCATGGTTGTCTTTAATACAAAAATTGAGAACTAGATTGTCTGAAGTTGCTGAATGAAGCATGAGATAGTAACAGACAATAACCTTTAACTTCAAAAACATAAGCACAGAACCAAAATTGTAAATCTTGTGAGCCAGAAGACGAACCGACAGATCGAAGTAGAGATTAATCCTCATGGCTTGAAGAAGCAGATGGAGTCTTCTTTTCTGGACTTGGTGAAGCAACCCAGTTTACGAATCCTTCAGCGTCCAGAACTGGCATTCCGTCAGAATCGGTAACTAAATGTAAAAAACCAGGAACTTTTTGTGATGGCTCTCCAACATTGTCATTTTCCGGAGCAGGGACCGATTGCTGAGGCGCGGCTGCGACAGGGGTGTCCTCCTGCATGCGGTTAGCATGAAAAACCAATCCAGTCATGTCCCCCAGAAGAATGTTGTCATCCTGAGAAGGTGATGAAGCAGGAGGGGTTGAACTGAACTGGTAGTTTTCCTCCTCTTTAACATAGACTGTAAAATTCACTGTTAACACCGGCCTATTGAGCTGACTTCGGAAAATGAACCTGGAGGTCTGGTGGGCGTTATCAGGGAGAATCCTTTCTTGTACTGAAGGCGGAGAAGAGGGAGAGGCATAGGCAATGGGTGCGACCTGCTGATGAGCAGGTGGAGAGCGACCCCTGATCCCGGACCTGCCTCCGCGACGCGGAATGCCATGACTGCGAGGCATTGAAACAACAGCAAGAGACCTGAGAGCACTAGGGAGATAGAGTGAACCTGAGCTGGTGGGAGTGTTAATGGAATTCTGCCTATTCCAGAGCCGGGCAATTGAGCAGACGAGAGAGAATGAACAAGAGCCTTGAGGCGGCATCGCTTCATAAAGATCTGAGGCATTAACTGTTGCATCGGAGTTGAGCCCGTCGCCATTAATGATCCGGACTGTGAGCGTAATAGCCATACTCACATTGAATTCCTCCGCGTCTCGAGACTGAACATACCTTAAGTTGTTTGACATGAACCTGAAATATCCTCTTGCATCGCGTACCTGGTATATTTTCCACCTGCCTTCCGTCAGGCCAGGTGTCTGCTTGGTGAGGCTTAACATTATATGCAGTTGTGATCACCCGCATCCGGGTGATTTTGTTACATTAGTTTAACACCTATGTCATTTAAACATTATATAACCATGAAGTTTCATTAACAATGAACCGCATTCATCATTTATTCGATACTTAGGTTTAATGTCTATGTGCATAAGAGGTTACATACCATAAATGTTACATTACCTGCACCTTTAAACATTAGGGTAGCACTATTCCTTGTGAACGTAGTTTATTGTTTGGATATACACTGGAAAATTCGAAAAATATGAGTCTAGGGTTTGTCTCCACATGTTGGTTTCAAAATCAGACCCTTGGATTAACGATCAACTTTTTTTGTAATTTCAATCAATAGTCATCCTATGATAAGGGTTTCCATATGTCATTTTTCATCGTTCATTTATGCCGCTCTTACAATTTTTCTCCTCTTACTAGTTCTTTTGTCCCAAACCAGGGAAAGAACCCTAAGGCCCTGTTGAAGGTTGGAACTTGACTACCTGAACATTAGGGAATACCACCTAGTCGCAAGCTTAAAGCAACTCCGTTTCCATTTAAATTGGTGGGTTCGATTAGGTATAAAGGGACTAGTTTCCCGTTTAAAAGAGATTTAATATAATAACATAATGAAAACTAATGAAATGATTCTATAGCTAATGATAAAATTACTAAATAAACTTATTCTACTTATTTCCCGGGATAATACATCTTTGTATGTGATTCAAAGAAAGATTTCATAAAGCATGTAACAATATAGATCATTCAATACTTTGATGAAAAGAAAGAATATATGATAAACTAAATTAATTAAATAGTTAATTAATTTAGTTGGTTAAAACTCAATCACACAAAAGATCTCGTTATGTCATACATAATCATAAATCATTCAATTCTGCACATAAATAGTGATAATGACTGATTGTTTTCAAAGCACTTATTTAATGAAATATCACATAAGATATTCACTATCTAATTCAGTAATATATAACGATAACATAAAGGAAATAGTACCTGATGCATTAGCGCTCTTCTCATGAAAATATAGCTTTTAGGCTCAATTTCTTAGTTAAATAACTTTGGATCAAACAATAGTGCAAGTTCAAAGCTGTCTTCTCAAAATTCTGAACCCCTTTCGAAATGCATGAAAGGGGTTTAAATAACCTATTAATATTACAAAAATAGTAAAATTAAAATAAAATTCTTCAAAAATATTTCAACAAACTAAGCTAAGATAAAGGACAACTAAATTAATGATATGTTGTAACAAGAACTCATGATTGTTCTCTAGATTGATTCTTCATCTGCTCTTTGAGATCATATATGTCTATAAGTGGCTTTAGTTGGGCAGGGATGTACCGGTTGCTTATGCATTTGTCCCATAAACACTACATCACTAAGCCCTGGATGCAGTTGTATTGCTCCATTGAAGGGACACCTCAACACGAGGCACTGACTATGAGGTTTCACTAGAAAATGTCAATAACTTTCAAGGTTTGCTTGTGATAAACTTTGAATATCTTGAACCTTCTTCTTAGATGTTTCTTGCCAAGATTGTTTTAAAGCTTTGGCATATGGCAAGGTGTACTTTTGGTATTCCTGAATTAGATTGGTTTGCACTAAGGTATCTGTAATGTATTCAGTAAAATTTGAGGCAATATTTATGGCTCTCATAATAGCCATTTCTGCCCATTTCATTTTAATATCCCAGTCACTGAAAATGATATCCTTCTATGATTCTTCAATTTGAGTAAGAGAAATTGATCTTTCTTGAGTACTGTCTTGCCAATATATATACTCATAAATTTTCTCGTCAATTTCTTCATAAAACTTCCTCAAATCAGATAACTGATTTACTAAGGAATTGTTGGTCTTTAACAAGTGATGAATTAAAGCCAATTTGTGACAAAAGATAACCTACTTCTTTGTTAGGAGTATATCCAGTTCTGATGCCTCCTTGCGGACTTCATTTATCTCTAGGTTTTCCTTAGCTGGTTTATCCTTTGTTGCAATTGCAAGACTTGTTCATCTTTATCCTTCACTTTAGATTCAAATTGTAGCTTTAAATCATTAAAACTTTTCTGTAACTTGGTAAGATTTGCATGAAATTGTTGCTCAATTCCTTGATTTTCAATCTGGAAAGTTTGTTCTAATCGAACAATCCCTTGATCTTTTTCTTTCATTAATAGTTGTATTTCTACAACTTTATCAATGGTAGTAGCATAAGCTCTTGCGAACTGAGATAATCTTTTCAATTCCTCGTCATGGGCTGTTTGAGCTCCTTTCCAAAGGAATTGAAACTGAGTTTCATTTGAAACTACTGCTTGCGATTGCTCTATTTATTTTCTTCCTTGGCTTGCTCATTATTGCTTTATGCTTTGGACTGTAAAATACATCCAAAGGCGAGATTTCTTCAATCTTGAGGACTATCTCGGTAGTAGGGAATGTGGGAATTATTTCCATATCATTGGCAACTGTTGATTGATTGAAAATTTCAGCATTAATGTTATTCTCGGGAGTTTTAGGAATAATATTCCCTTGGGAAGCATCAACAGTAAACGAGGTTGGCCCTGTAGTTTCTGGAACCTATTTTGTCCCTTTCGTCACTGTAACCTATTCTGCTTGTATATCGACTAAGATACCTGTAACCTGAGTATCTTTTGTTGTTAAAACACAATAGAACTCCTCCCATACTTCATCCAATTTGTTCTCCTCTTTAATTTCGCTTGTTTGCTCAACAACTATATTAGCCGTTTCATAGACTTGGGAAATAATTGGAGCTTTTGAAGAGGAAGTTGATGCATCTGAAACTTATGAGTTCTGTTAGAATTGTTTTATCAGGGATTTTGGAAAATGGGCTATTCTTCAATGACGATATTGATTGAATATAATCAATTCATCAGGACTTAGATGATATGCTACCAATTTTTCTACCATATAATACCCTGGAACCATTTCAAACAAATCATCAAACTTGTTAGGCTCGCTTGAAAATGGTTTGATCTTACCCTGTGTTGTAACATATTTTGCTACGCCATTAGGGTTACATGGCCTATTTAGTATGGTTGGAAAAGTAAAGTATTTTAATTATTCAATTTCAACTAAGGAATTCCTAAAATTCTCTAAGGCATAGGTACCACAGGGGATAGGAAAACATGTCCAGGCACATTCCTTGACATATTTAAGTACTTTAGTTAAGCCCTTACCAACTGTTTGATAAGCAATTTCCTTGGCCATCAATTTATCTCAGACAAAAAGGGGAAAAACATGAGGATGGGAAAGGCTACCAAAAACCCAAATGTAAGTAAATGATTCTTCCCCAAACCACTTTCCTATAGGCTTTAAGTCTTTATTGGTTTTTGTAGTAAGTCTAGGGGTTTTTTTGCCGAAGACTTCTTGGTGGATAGGAAGCATGACCTCATCACAGATTTTGTAGAAGTGAGCATGGTATTTGGTTTCCCAAAGGATATCAAGATAAACATATATAGGACTAGGAAATTGGTTTGTCCATTTCCATCCTAGAGATAGAAAATCATAAGAAAAACAAATTGTGTCCATGAAATAGGCACTGATAAAAAAAGGAGGAGTCGTTCTTTCAAGAACCTTGCACTTCTGTCTGTAATTGCGGATTTGAGTGGTCAAATTGTTGGATAAAATAGTTGCCCAATCCATGATATAGCCATCAACAAATGCTTCTATCAATGTAACCCATTCTTCAGAGATTTTTGTGTATTTGGATAACCATATAGGGGACATAACATATAAATAATATGAGAGAAAGGGAAAAAAATAGAGGAAAATGAATACATACCCTTGTCCCCTCACTTGTGTTTGTTTGGGTCCCTTCTCCATTCTCTGATCAGCTTCACAGGATTCAGATTCTCTTGCATGAATTTATGGATGAATTGCTTATCATATTTCTTCTGATGTTGAGGTAGATGATACATTTTCCTTAAATCCCCAACTTTAAAAGACCCAATAACTATCTTCTTCAGAGTTATAAGCGTTCTATCTGTAATATCCATATGCTCAACAACCCATCTCACTATATATGTATATGGTAGAATTTTGGGGTGGACAACAATTCTATGGAGAAATGAATTGGCCACATCATTCCATGTGTCATTGTTACTTGGAGGAGAATCATCAACAGTAGCATCATGTTTCACTATTATTCTTGGATTTTCATCCTCAAATAGTTTGTATATTGCCTTCCAAGAGGAAGAACCTGCATCCAGAGTGCATGTAGTATCTATAAACAATGGATACATCTCAAACACTTCTTTAGGGGGTAAGGTTGGTTCTTGTTGTATTACGAACTTCCTTCTCGCCTCGATTATTCTTGACATGCCCTTTAACTGTTCTTTATTGGAATTTACCTGTAAAGAAACAAACCAAGATAAGAAATAAGAGCTTCGAAAGATGCAAAGAGTCATATCAATTCAATGCGAGCTTTATGGAAAATCCTTTCACATTAACTCAAAATTATTACAAATCATTAAAAAAACTTGAAATTAGAACTATGTAGAGTGGTCATTTAATTTTAAAACGTTTGTTCATGTGATGTTGACACTTGTCATTATATCAGAAAATCTTTTATCAACATTTGGTATCGGGTGATATTAACATAACTCAACGATCTGCGATTTTGGAAAAACATATAGATGCGGGATCTATACTAGCGAAATACTAGAGTTTTAATAGAATGCGATATCGACATCCCTCAATTGACGAAATGTAATATCATCTTTTGAATGATTGCGATATTGGTTTCAACATTTTGCATTTCATCTTTTCGCTATTTCGCCTATCGGTTTTTCGTTGTTTCGCTTATCGACTTTTTGTTGTTTTGCTTATCAACTTTTCGCAATCGGCTTTTCATTGTTTTGTTATTCTTTGAAATGCCAATACTGTGCGTAGGTTTAAACAAAATCAATCCTTTTATGATATTTTCATTTATTTGTTATGATTTTGGGATTCCTAAGATTTGTAATTTATCTCCTAAAACTACAAAATGATTCCAAAAAGTTTTTATGCCCTTTTCATAAACTTTCTTGTTTTATTCAAAAATAAAAGAGTAAATATAAAACTTATCATATTTTATCTAAACAAGGAATGATTCTGTCCTAATTTTTTTAAAGGTTCCCCATTATTCTTTTTCCTAAGTCTAAAGATAATGGGGGCTTATTGAGTACCACAACAATTGGTGACACACTGGATGAAATAGTTAATTTTTATAAAATGTCAATCTTTATCAAGAAATTTCGTTTGAAAGTTTTAAAATGATTGAAGTCTAGATCGATATAGATATATTTGAAATGAAATAATTTGTTTTATCATAAAGTTTCTCAAGGTTTGTTATAGATAAAAATCATTTTTGTGTAAACCAGTTGCTAATAGGTTGAAAAGATAAAGTAAAAACTATTAGAAGCTTAACGTATTGAATAAACTTATTAGTCATTGGTAGAACCAATGCTGCCAACATGCATTCATAGCCTCGACAAGGTTACCATTTAACCAAATGAACCAGTATCCCATCCATATTATAATAACATTCTTTAGAGGCAATGAATTTCCTTTTTACTTTTTTTTTATATGATTTACTATTTACTTTAAAGTCATTATCCTGGTTTGGTATCCAGAAAATGATAATGCCATTCACAAGTTGTAATAAAATTGAACAATCCGACTCATGATGAGATCTCTTGTCTCAAAGTTTGGTGACTAAGAGACATTATCTTGGTTTGATTTCCAATAGTGATAATGCCAATTTTACTAGTTTCCTATGATCACGGTAAGTAGGTTCGTGATGAGACCTCTTAACTTTTCAGTTTTTTATATTTTTGAATTACACTCTGATTTTTTTCTTTTTTTTTTTAAATAAATGGACGGGGAGGTTTCATTTACTCTTTACGAGTCTTGGATTACCTCTTATAAAATACGCTAAAGACTTCATAGTAATTTCTTCTTTTATAAAGATAACTTTTCAAAACCAATTCACAACAAATAGATTTTTAAAGAGTTTCAAACCAAAAGATTTCACAACTAAATGATTATCTTATTTCAAAGCTTTAAAATAGATTCAATACTTAGATTCCAATTTAAAGTTTTTATTTCTAATTTTTTCCTTAAATAAGTTTAACAATTCAAAAATAAAGAGAAACTTCCAATGTGTTTTTCAAAAGCATAGTACTTTTAGTAACAAAAGGACATGATACATAAAAATGTTTACATATTGTACAAAAGAACTTATGTTCTTTCAAGAAAAATATTTTTTTGAGTACAAGACCATTAACAGGAAAAATTTCCTTCTTCCCTTGTAAATCTTGCAATATGAAAGTTGATGGACCTATCTTCTTGAAAATTTGAAAGGGAATAAGCTAGAGTTTTTGAAATTTTGTATGTTTTCCTTTGTCCTCAGGCACTTTATCCCATTTCAAAACTAAGTCTCTGATTTTAAAATTTTTATCATTGACTGAATTAACATCAAATGAAGCTTTGACTGGTTGTTGATGGTGAGCATGGACTAGCTTAGCTTTATTTTGTTTCTTCTTCCAACTTAAGGTTTTGAGACATTGATAATTGTAAAGCAGAAGAAGGTTGTTATTCAATAAATTGGGCTTGGGCTAATGAGGGGAGAGCTACATTTGGAGGTAGGATAACTTCTTTCCCGTATACAAAATGAAAAGGATAAGTACCTATTGAGGTTTCTCAGTTATTTTATCATTCCATAAAGAAAATATTAAAGCTTTGTGCCAGTTCTTTTGATTTTGGTCGATAGTTCGTTTGATGATCCTTATAAGATTTTTATTAGTGGATTCTGCTAAGCCATTTCCTCGAGGGTAATAATTTGTAGAATACTTAAGTTTAAATCCTTTCTTTAAAGAAAATTCAGTAATTGCATTTCCATAAAAATAAGACGCATTGTCAAGAATAAGAGAATGAGGGATACCAAACCTGGTAATAATAAATTGATCAATGAATTCAATGATGCTCTCAAAATTGGCTAGCTTAAGAGGTATTGTCTCTGCCCATTTTGTAAAATAATTGTTGCAGTCAAAATGTACCTATGTTGTATGGAAGAATGAGGAATGCTCTCACCTATTATGTCCAGTCCCCATTGCTCAAAAGGTTGTTCGATGTTAACTAGTTGCAAGAGCATGGAAGGTTTCCTCTGTGTTCGTGAAGCAGTCTGAAAATTTTTGCATCTTCTTACATACATGTGGGTATATTTGAATAAAGTAGGCCAGTAATATCCAACATGCAGATTTTTGTGAGTCATTGTATCTCCACTATAATGTCCACCTGCTAGCCCATCATGAAGTTGCTGTAAGACCTTTTCTGCTTCAATTTTTTCCAAACATTTTAACAAAACAGAATCATAATTTTTTCTAAATAACACATCATTGATGAGTTGATATTGATTGGCTTTCAATCTCAAGGCTTTCTTTTTCTTAGAATCTAGTTCAAGTGGAGCATAACCATTTTTCAAAAATATATTAAGTCATCATATTGAGACTGGATATTAACAAGGAGTACCTCTATGATTTGTTCAATATTACCTGTTACTTCATCTATTGATGTATCATTCATTCCTATGACTAACCTGCAAAAACTTTGACCTTTTACAATTTTAGCGGGTTTGATTTCTAGATCATATTCTTGTAATGTAGTAACTCGGTTAGCCCTTTTTTCTCCTAACTCCTTTTGAATAAATAATTGATAACTGATGAGAAAGGAAATAACTTTAACATAAGTTTTTAGAAGAAAGGGTCTAAAATATTTGATAGCTTTGTAAACTGCAAAGGCTTTCTTTTCTACCCTTGAATAATTTAATTCAACTCCTTGAAAATTTGAGCTGAAAAAATAAATAGGAGCTTCGATTTTCTGTTCATTTGGTTGTGTTAAGGTTGTTGCATATGATAATTCAGAGGAAAAAGTATATAAAATAATTTGATCAGAAAAATTGGGAGTTGGTAGAGAAGGGGCATCAATTATAACTTGTTTGATTGCTTTAAATACTTCTCTTTCATGATCACCCCATTTAAAAAGTGAATATTTTTTTTATCATTGTTTGTAATGGTAGGACAATTTCAGAAAATTCGGGGGCAAATCTCTAAACAAAATTGATTTGGCCAAGAAAAGGTTGCATTGATTTGTTGGTATTTGGTAATGGAATTTCTGAAATTGTTTTAATTCTTTCTGGATCAATACAAATTCCATTTTTAGATACAATAAAGCCAAGGAGTTTACCTTCACTAAGAGAGAAAAATGATTTCTTGGGGTTTAGAGAAATTTCGTACCGTCTGCATCTTTCAAAGATATGCTTTAAAGCATGCAAATGATTATTTATCTTCTTTGAATATATGGTAATAACATCTAGATATACCACAACCATTTTATTAATTAACCCTTTGAAAGCAATGTCCATCGCTCTCGGGAATATAGCTCCCGCATTCATTAATCCAAAAGGCATTTTTTGATATGCATATGTTCCCCACTTTCTTCAGAACGTAGTTTTTAACTGGTCTTTTGGATGAACAAGGATCTTATTGTATCCTAAAAATCCATCTAAAAAAGACATTAATGCAAAACCAACAACTGATTGCAAAACTTGTTCCCTTGATGGGAGGGGAAAATTGTCTTTTTGACATACCTTATTTAAATTCCTAAAGTCAATACAAATGTGAACATCACCACTTTTCTTTATAACCAGTACAAGATTGGAAACCCATTTGAAACGTCTCACTAGAAAGATGATTTTGGCTTTTAAAAGTTTATTCAACATGCTTTTAATATAAGTTTCCAAATTCGGATGTATCTTCCTAAGTTTTTTTTGAATGGGATTAACATCTAGTACCATTGGGATAATGTGTTGAATGATGGAGGCATCATAAGTTTTCAGATCTTGATAATTCCAAGCAAAGATAGCTTTATATTTCTTTAACAGATGAATAAATGCATTTCTTTCTTCAGATGAGAGACCAAGACCTAAGTTAATATTTTGGGGTTTTATATTAGATCCTAGGTTAACTAATTCAAATCTCAAAGTAGAACTTTGAAGTTTGCAGTTGTTGACCTTTTTAAACCTGACTTTAAGATCATAAAGATCCTCAAGCTTAACCACGGGCTTTGGTAGAGCATTTTCTTCCTTTGATTATTCAATTGAGAATAATGTTCATCCTCATCAATTACTTGGCCAAGATAGGATTCTTCGGATGTTAAAAAATCTAGGATATATCCATCATCATTGAATACTTTACAATTGGTAACATTATCGGGAACGGATGGGCGAAAAATCCACTCTATAGAAAATATGTGTGGACTAAAATCTTTAGGTGGGATTAATTTAGATGCAACATTGGCCAAAAGATCAGCACTGGTATTTTTGTATTCTTGGTATTGGAGAAATATTGAATGCTACAAAATGTGAAGTAGAATTTTGAGTTAAGGATTGATAATGCCTAAGGTGATTTGAAATAGAATGGATATTACTTCTGACTTGTTTTATAACGATTTTAGAATCACCAAAGATGTGAAGATATTCAACACCAACGATTTTAGAATCACCAAAGATGTGAAGATATTCAAAACCAAGATTTATCGCTTTATATAATCCTTGTACTAATGCTTCATATTTTGCATTATTATTAGTACATTCAAATTCTAGCCTACATGATAGCATAGTTTTTTCAACAGTAGGGCTTATCAATAAACATCTAGCTCCTGCACCTTGACTAGATTTAGAACCATCAAAATAAAGTGTCCAAAATAAAGGTCCATGCTTATTTACAACAATATCTACAACATTAATACATCTAGTCAAATATGTTTGTGAGTAATTTTCAATTTGTGAAGAAACATAATTTGCTAAAAAAGGAGATTCTTGAGTTGTAGAACTTCTAAAGAAAGATCCTGAAGGATAATTGCCAAGGATGTTATTTGTAAAAACTACAGGCTCATTCTCTTCATCCAAATTAGTAACCAAGTGTTTCATATGGTTTTCTTTGTCTACCCTAGTTTAATTTGGTTTTCCATTGTAAGGAAGCCAAATATGTGACCAATTTGTGGTGAAATAACCATGTAATTTCTCAAACCAATCCCCGCTTAAGATAAGACCGTAAAATTCAGGAATAACAACAATCAAAATATCAATAATCTGACAAACTCTTGAATTTGAGGATAATATTATTAAAAAAAAAATTAATTCTCCTAAGACCTTAAATTTGGTTCTATCTAATTGCACAATTTTCACAACATATTTTCCAGGTGTTGTGTTCAATTTGAGACAAACTAAATATGGCATTATATTTGAGGAAGCACCTAAGTCTATTAGGCAATTGTGAACATTTTTATTGAAAATCTCAAAGGTTAATAAAAAAGGAGGGGTATGAGACTGGACGATCTCCAATTATAATTTCATCTGAGGCGTCAATTTTGTTAGGAGTATCATATGGAGGCTTTCCTTTTCCTAATGAGGCTTTTGTGGTTGGCAAAGGAGATGTAAGGACACTAATTAATTATTTGAGCAAAAACATTTTCTGCTACTTAATTTTACTTACCTCATACATGGAAATATGAGCTTTTACTTTCTTCATATCTTCCACAATATTATACTCTATATCTTTATCAAAAACAATAAGAGTTTTTGATGTAGAAGGAGAATTGGAAGAGGATGGGATGGATTTAGTAGATTTGGGAGGATATTTCTTCATTGTGTTTTTATCCTTATTGAAAAGAGTAACTGGTCATTGTTTTTCCCTTGAGGAAGGTAAATCAATGGATTTTTTACTCCTAATCTCTATAGGTAAGGCTTCTTCTTCCTCCTCATTTTACGATGTAGTGAGGATGAAATACCATAATCCATGTGCTTTGACCAACTCTTCTTCTTCTGATTCTTCTACAGATAAATATAATTCTTCATCCACTTCTAGATCTAATTCAATGTTAGATACGACATTAGGTGGTTGAGATGACGAAGGCTAAGCTTTCTTAAATGGTCCAAAAGGATTTTTTGAGGAATCTGAAACCTGTTTTTTAATCTCAGCCATTTAATTTGACATTTTTTTAAGGACTTTCTGTAATCCTTCTAAAACGAAAGGGTCTTTAGATGACTTCTTTTTGGTATCTTCTTTGAAAGTAACTTTCTTAGATTTTCTCTCTTCTTGAGTAGTTTTCTTTTCTAAGGCAAAAATCCTTTTTTCTACAACTATTGACTCTTTCATATTATCAACTAATGTGGCTCTATTAGCCCTGTCTACAAAAATTGCGATATTAAAAGGAAGAGCAGAAATATACCACTCAATTTGAACATAAACACTAGGTTTAGAGGTACCTGGAATTTTATTTAACAATTTATCAAACCTAGAATTGAAATATTTGATTTTCTCATTGGGGTTGGCTTTAAGATTGGATAGATCATTGATTAGAGTAGTAGTTGTGTGATCATCACCAAACATAGTAAAAAATGTTCTTCAAATATATCCCAACTAGTGATAGATGTTGGTGGTAATGAGAAATACCACGAACTTGCGGATCCTTCAAGGGTATATGGGAATAATATCACTACATAGTCTTCTTCTACTACTCCATTGAGATAATGGCGAGCATAAAATTATGGAGTTGTTCTTCAACAGGGAGTCCATCGTTAGGATTGAACTTTGGTAACCATATTTCATGATGCTTAGGTAGATGCTGGAGAGGTGTTTCCATTTGAACATCTCCAGGACTAGTCCACGATCTAATTGTTGGTTGGTTTTGCTGCTTACCTACCATTATGGGAATTTTAATAGAAGAAGTTGTAGTGGTAGAAGAGGTTGACTATGTGGAATAAGTAGCCCGTGTGCTAGTACTACTCAAACTAGCACCTGTTGGTTGGGAATGGGGGTTAAGGATGAATGGATTGGTTGGATGAGAAGAAGCTAATGAGGTGGAATGAAATAAAGGTGTTTCTGGTGGAGATTAAGACAAAATCTCACTAGTGGATGATTGAACTTCAGACTTTTGGATCTTTCTTCAGTGGGAAGGTAATGGAAACTCAAATGGAGTGATCTCGAATTTCTCACTTTGAGAACGAGTCAAAATACATGAAGTGGGAAAAGATGATGATACACTACCTTGAGATAACTCAGAATGTTGAGGCTTTTCTTGGGAAATAGAGATTCCTTCTAATTTCTCAATTCAAGTCTGAACTTCAGATAACTCCTGTAAATGAGGTAAATCGATTATCTTGGGGTGTGTACTAGGAGACTTGGTTACAACTTTCGGTCTAGGGGTAGCATATTTCGAGTGAGATCTGGAAGTCAAGGGAGATTTTGAGGGTGAATGACTCTTCAGATGACCTTTAGATTTGGGATTAAACTTTATTTCCATTCATAGTCGGGGGCCTTCCTTCTAGTGCCAAAAATGTTGAAGGCTGGAACTTGACTGCCTCAACATCGGGGAATAACACTCAGTCGGGAGCTTAAAGCAACTTCGTTTCTGTTGAAATTGGTTGGTATGACTAGGTATAAAGGGACCGATTTCCCGTTATAAAGAGATTTAATATAATAACATAATGAAAACTGATGAAATGATTTTATAGCTAATGATAAAATTAATAAATAAACTTATTCTACTTATTTCCCGGGATAGTACATCTTTGTATGTGATTCAAAGAAAGATTTCACAAAGCATATAAAAATATAGATAATTTAATACTTTGATGAAAAGAAAGCATATATGATAAACTGAATTAATTAAATGGTTAATTAATTTAGTTGGTTAAAACTCAATCACATCAAAAATCTCGTTATCTCATACATAATAAAAAATCATTCAATTCTGCACATCAATGGTGATAATGACTGATTGTTTTCAAAGAATTTATATAACGAAATAACACACAAGATATTCACTATCTAATTCAGTAATACATAGTGATAACATAAAGATAATAGTACTCTATGCATTAGCGCTATTCTCATGAAAAGATAGCTTCCAGGCTCATATTCCCAATTAGATAACTTTGGATCGAACAATAGTGCAAGTTCAAAGCTGCCTTCTCAAAATTTTGGACCCCTTTCCAAATGCATGAAAGGGGTTTAAATAACCTATTAATATTACAAAAATAGTAAAATTAAAATAAAATTCTTCAAAAAAAATCAACAAACTAAGCTAAGATAAAGGACAGCTAAATGAATGATCTATTGTAACAAGAAATCATGATTGTGCACTAGATTGATTCTTCATCTGTTCTCTGAGACCATATATGTTTGTGAGCGGCTTCAACTGGGGGGAGGGATGTACTAGTTGCATGCACATTTGTCCCTAAACACTGCATCACAAGCCCTGGAAGCAGTTGTATTTCTGCATTCAAGAGACACCTCAACACGAGCCACTGACTATGAGGTTTCACTAGAAAATGTCAATAACTTTCAAGGTTCGCTTATGATAAACTTTGAATATATTGAACCTTCTTCTTATATTTTTCCTTCCAAGATTGTTTTAAAGCTTTGACATATGGCAAGGTGTACTTCGGGCATTCCTAAATTAGATTGGCTTGCAATAAGGTATCTATAATGTATTCGATGAAATTTGAGGCAAGATTTATGGCTCCGATAATAGCCATTTTTGCTCGTTTCATTTTGATATCCCAGTCATCGAAAATGATATCCTTATATGATTCTTCAATTCGAGGAAGATCAATTGATCTTCCCTGAGTACTGTCTTGCCAATCTATATGCTTATAAATTTTCTCGTCAATTTCGTCATAAAACGTGTTATATACCTAGGGGGATAATATGGGGTACCGAGGGAGGTACCCAAGGTAATAATGTAATAATGGGATGGGCCATAGTAATAAATAAGGTGGTTAACCCATGTCATGTAAGGGACCCCAAGTAGTTAATAATAATGTAATGGGCCCATGGTATTAGTTGATGGTATGAGGAAACCATGGTAATGATGCATGGTATTGTATGTATGAGGCCTATATAGAGGCTAGAACTCCACATGGAGGGATATGAAGAGAAGTATTCTTGTATGAACAGGCATAGGGCTTCTGAGTGTTCTCCTTCCTAAGGAGTGAATGTATGGTGCTGCCCTACCATAAGGGTTTGATAATAAAGAAGCATTTCTATCTATTTCTATCTTGTTATTCTTGGGTTATTTCTATTATCATAATATTTCCGGGTTAGATATACAACAGTGTTCTCCTTCCTTAAGGAGTGAATGTATGGTGCTACCCTACCATAAGGGTTTGATAATAAAGAAGCATTTCTATCTATTTCTATCTTGTTATTCTTGGGTTATTTCTATTATCATAATATTTCCGGGTTAGATATACAACAAAACGTCCTAAAATCAGATAGTTGGTTTACTAAGGAATTGTTGGTCTTTGACAAGTGATGAATTAAAGCCAATTTGTGAAAAAAGATAGCCTGCTACTTTGTTAGGAGTATATCCAGTTTTGATGTCTTCTTGCAAACTTCATTTATCTCTAGATTTTCTCTTAGATGGTTTATCCTTTGTTGCAATTGCAGTATATGTTCATCTTTATCCTTCATTTCAACTTCAAATTGTAGCTTTAAATCATTATAACTTTTCTATAACTCTGTAAGATTTGCTTGCCATTGTTGCTTAATTACTTGCTTTTCAATCTGGAAAGTTTGTTCTAATTGAACAATCCTTTGATCTTTTTCTTTCATTAGCAGTTGTATTTCTACAACTTTATTAATGGTAGCACTAGCATAAGCTCCTGCAAACTAAGGTAATCTATTCAATTCCCCATCAAGGGTTGTTTGAGTTCCTTTCCAAAGTAATTTAAAAGGAGTTTCATTTGAAACTAGCACTTACGATTGCTCTAAATTTATTTTCTTCCTTGACCAACTCAATACTGCTTTATCCTTTGGATTGTAAAATACATCCAAAGGCGGGATTTCTTCAATCTTGAGGACTATGTCAACCATAGGGAATGCATGAAATATTTCCATATCATCGGCAACAACTGATTGATTGACAATTTCGACATTAATTTTATTCTTAGGAGTTTTAGGAATAGTATTCCCTTGGGAAGTCTCAACAGTAAATGGGGTTGACCCTGTAGTTTCTGGAACCTGTTATGTCTCTTTACTAATTGTAACATGTTCTTCTTGTATATCAGCCAAGATACCTGTAACCTGAGTTTCTTTTGTTGTTAAAACATGGTTAGACTCATCCCATATTTCATCCAACTTGTTCTCCTCTTTAATTTCACGTGTTTGCTCAACATCTATATTAGCTATTTTAGAGACTTGGGAAATAATTAGAGCTTTTGAAGAGGAAGTTGATGCATCTGAATCTTCTGAGTTCTGTCAAAATTGTTTTAAAAGGTATTATGGCAAATGGGTTATTCTTCACTGACAATATTGATTGAATCTAATCAATTCGTAAGAACTTAGATGATTTGCTACCAATTTTTCTACCATATAATACTTTGGAACCATTTCAAACAAATAATTGCACTTGTCAAGCTCACTTGAAAAGAGTTTGAGCTTAGCCTGTGTTGTAACATCTTTCATTATGCCATTAGGGTCATATGGCCTGATTAATATGGTTAGAAAACTAAAGGCTTTTAATTGTTCAATTTCAACTAAGGAATGCTTGAAATTGTCTAAGGCATAGGTACCATAGGGGATATGAAAACATGGTCAGGCGGATTTCTTGGCATCTTTAAGTACTTTAGTTAAGCCCTTACCAATTTTTTGATAAGCGATTTCCTTGGCTAACTATTTATCTGGGACAAAAAGGGGCAAAACATGAGGATCGACAAGGCTACCAAAAACCCAAATGTAAGTAAATGACTCTTCTCCAAACCACTTTCCTATAGGCTTTAAGTCTTTATTGGATTTTGCAGTAAGTCTAGGGGTTTTTTTGCCAAAAGACCTCTTGGTGGATAGGAATCATGACCTCATGACATATTTTGTAGAAGTGAGAATGGTATTTTGTTTCCCAAAGGATATTGAGATAAACAGATATAGGACTAGGAAATTGGTCTGTCCATTTCCATCTTAGAGATGGAAAACCATAAGAAAAACAAATTGTGTCCATGACATAGGCATTCATAAAGAAAGGAGGAGTCATTCTTTCAATAACATTTCTCTTCTGTTTGTAATTGCAGATTTGAGCGGTCACATTGTTGGATAAAATAGTTGCCCAATCCATGATATAACCATCAGCAGAGGCTTCTATTAATGACACCCATTCTATAGATAATTTATGCGTATTTGGATAACCATAGAGGCGACATAACATAGCAGCAATACGAGAGAAAGTGCCAACAATAGAGGTCAATGAATACATACCCCTATCCTCTTCGAAGTTATGATATTTTCATTTATTTGTTATGATTTTGGGATTTGTAAAACTTGTAATTTATCTCCTAAAACTACAAAAGGATTCCTAAAATGTGTTATGCCCTTTTCATAAACTTTCTTGTTTTATTAAAAAAATAAAAGAATAAATATAAAACTTATCCTATTTTATTTAAACAAGGAAGGATTCTATCCTAATTTTTTTAAAGGGTCCCCATTATTCTTTCTCCTATGTCTAAAGATAATGGGGGGGTTGTTGAGTATCACAATATGTCCCAACATTTTCTTCTAGAGTGCGAAGCATTCAAAGACCTTAATTTTTTTGGCAGACTATGGCTTTGTCTGAAAGCTTTACATTCTCTGTTTCAAAGGTTATTTATGAATGGTTTTTTACTTTGGTTCATTCTGTTGCTTGAACTAAGAATTTTATGGTGACCATCACAGGTATTGAGCACTAGTTCATTTTTTCCCCTTGTAGTTTATAATTATTAGTTTCCTATGACATTTACTTACATTTTTGTCTTCATTTTTCTCGTTTACTAGGGCCTTGCAAAGGTTTTCGTCTTTACATAGTATTTTATAAGCAACAATTTTCTTCTTGTATTTGCAGTTTAATTCCAATGACGTTTTAATTCCCTATACATATATTGTTTGTTATGGCACATCTTTTGAATAGGGTTCTTGGATTCAATCTTAAATTTGAGTTTCTTGATATAAATTAACATACCACTACTTTTATCGATTTATTTGTGGTTGTTGTAGGGAAAATCTCTCTATCTGCATGCATAGACTATAATCATCGTTGGTAGGGGTTTGTTGGCAGGGTTTTGCTTCTTGTATGGCTTGTGAGTGAATTTTATTTCTGTAATGTCCTCTAATAATAATAATAATAATAATACACTAAATAAAATAATATAATATTAAAATATATAAGCAAATAAAATGATAACAATAAAGAAAAAGATATAATGATAGAATAAATAAATAGAAATTAAAGAAAATATATAATAGTAAATAAAAAAAATAATGAAAAAGAAAATATAATAAATAAATAAATATAAGATAAGTATAATAATATATATAGTTAAAGTATATATATAATATATATATATATATATAATATAATATAATATATATTATATTAAAGAATATAAATAAAAAAAAAGTAAAGTTACAAAAAAATAAAATAAATAAGAAAGAATAAATAAGAGAATATTAAATTAAGTAAAACTTAAAATAAATAAATAAAAGTTGCATGTTGACACATGGAATGTGTGCATGCATACCCTTTTCTATTGTTTGATCTATTTAATAGACGACAAGGAAGATGAGATTCATCATTTCTTCATCCGTTTTCTTGAGAGAAAAACATTGTGAGACAATGAATTCCTTGGTAGTAGAACGTTGATTGAAGGCTCGAGGGTAGCTAATTGTAGAAAGATTATGTGCAGTTGAGCCTACGGTTGGGTGGAGCATCGTCCCCAAAACTTTATTGCGGATAGCAGGATTCAAATAATGTTCAACTCCGAAATCACAAGTAAAGAATATTATCACTATAGGTAAGTCGTCTATGCTTGTGTTTTTGAAAATTCTATGTTAATTAGTGGAATAGTTGTGTGTTGATTATTAATCACATGATTGATCTAATTAGTTGTATTTTTTAATTTCGGAGTTGAAAGAATAACTTCGGCGTAAATCACATGTAGACAAACATTTGTCGACGCGTTTCGAACCAACCAGTGTGGTTTATTGTCAGGACAGGTTGAAGAAACAGATCCAGCTTAACATGTTAAATAGTCTGAGCAGAGACTCCAACGACTAAATTGATTAACGACTAATTTTGACCTTAGGACCCACGTCAAATTATTTTAATATTATTATTATTATTTCTCGAAATAAGTCAAATTAGTTAAAAATATATAAATAAATAAAATACTTCTAATGATTAGTAATTATT
>APFE031091568.1:191042-216167 GCA_000404065.3 Pinus taeda | reverse complement strand
ATGAATCTTCTAGTTGGTGCTGTTGAGCTGTAATATGAAAATTTGGACAATGTTCTGTATCATGTAATTTTGACTTGCATCTGAGACAGGAGAATGGGCTAGAATGTTCCTTTTTGACTTGTTTAGCTTTCTGGGCATAAACAGCTGTCTTTTTCCCTCTTCCAAGTTTAGATTCCTCACCTTGAGGACATCTTGAGGCTGTATGTCCTGTCTGTCCATATGCCAAAATCCGTGTGGAGGTTGGTCTAGAAAAGGATTTACCCTCTAAGGTCAATCTCACATTGGGGTATTAGATCCATCGTGGAACGCTTGATTATGAGCAGGTCTCATTCAAATGTCGCTTCTTCCACGAATATGGCCACTTTAATGCACAAAGACCTCGAGCAACAAAGACCCAAAACCTATTGCAAAACAAGGAAAACAATGGCAGACTCAGAGGCGTGGAGGAAATCAAGGTAAACCGAGAGTGACAAAAAATCAAAACATCCAAAATAAAAATGGGGCATCTTCCTCTACAAACCAAACATAGATCCATCTCAAGCACGGATCTAACATGATCCAAGAGAGATCAATTTTTTTTTTTTGTGCAAACTTCTTTCAGAGTGCAAAAGACAGCGTGTAATTTTTCATTATTTAAATTGTATTTTTCAATGCTACAAAGATTACATAACAGGTGCATTGAAAGATTTTATCGTGCCACATTAAAATGAATTTTTTTGTTATTAATATATTTTTAAGTATACGTCAATATTAATTCATATTAAAATATTTTATTCTATAACACATACATATTTTCTTATAATAATTATATATATATATATATATATATATATATATATATATATATATATATATATATATATATATATATATATATATATATATAGTATATTTTTGAAAAGTATAAGGTTTAAAACATGCTATCACATATTTTTTTACTTTTAATTACTTTATATGAAATTATATTAGGTCCTAAGGACAACTAATTAAACATCCATATCATTTTTTATTTTTTTATTATAGCTGACATCACTTTTCTATTTAGACAATATTTTATTTTTATTTTTGGAGGGACATGTGTCAACTCCAAGTTGAGGACTTACGAACATACTTACACATCGCTTTCACACTGGGTTGTAGAATGAACCTCTTCTCACAATGGATTTTTGACAACTACAACTAGTAGATTTACACCAAGTACCATCCTTGAAATGAGGGGAAGCGTCTAGAGGGTTTCTCCAAGAGATAAATTCCATTGAAGAAAAATGGTTAGAGAGAATCATATAACATAACAGTGATTTTTCAATATTGAAATGAGAAAAAAGCTTCTTCCTTATTTTTGTTGAAGTGAACAAAATATTATGATTTTGAAATCTTTATTTATTAAGTCGGGTATTCCAAATAGTTAAAGATATCATTAAAATTTTAACTAAATCTTATTCACAAGTTAATAATCTTATGCAAACATTTGATATTAAATCAAATAATACTAGGCCAATAATAATAGTCTCTTAAATCAATTTTTACTAGACCCCTTTTAGAGGTATCATTATTCAACCCATTTTTTCCCTCAGGACTGTAATTTTCATTCATTAAGAAAATGATCGAAAATTACTTTTTGTAGATACACACATGGCGTATTCTTGCTCATTTGAGCATATGATTTGTAGCTTTAGAGCTTCTAATACAAAAAAATTATTTGAAATTTCAAATAAATATTGGTTGTGAGAGAAACATTTCAAGACATCATATCATAAGATGGATAGCAAATCCAACTATAAAAACATGACAACCTAGATATAAACAATATATGTGATGACGAGCAAAAAATAGTATCAAAAGTTGCATATATCAATCCTTCCCTTCCAAAGGGTCCGTGAAAGGCCTATGAAAATACTCATAATGGTTGCCTTCTCACTGCTTCATAACTTACCACATATATTATTCAAAATTTATACCTTCTTTTGATAAGTGGTCCACAATCTAGGTGTGTTCCCTGTATATGTGAGAAAATGAGGTGTAAGTGAAGTTGTCTGTAATCCTTAATGTGTCATCAGTAAGAGGAGCAACTTAAGTTCTATTAAACCAATTTATATTTAACATAGAATCCTGTTAATTTTAGGTATGTTCTATGCTTAGAGCAATTTATTTCAATTTTCACAGTTAGCTACATATCTTTTCTAGATTAGTAATCACATCAGCATTAAAGTAAACTGTAGATAGAACATAAACATAAACCGCAGAAGACAAGCCAAGACAAGAGGACACAAGATGTGGCGCTAGCCAGGGACAAACCCCAAATGTGGGAGAAACCCTTGATCAATTCTTCTTATATGTTCGTTCAATAGTTCAGGCAGAGAGAGAGAGAATGAGAGAAGAGAGAGAGAGTACGTTTACAACAGAAGTCAACACTTTGACTTATCTAGATAAGAGCATAGATCATCTCTAAGAAGATGATACATGAGATCAGTTGAAGACATGCTGCTTCAACTAATTCTCCAAGGTGACTCCTTGACCTATCGTTGTTCTACATTTTGTCATCATGCTGCACTTCACCACGCTGCACCATGTTGCACCCATCTAATCACGCTTCATTAATCATGATTGTACCCATCACTGTACTGCATTATGTGCCATTGCTGCACCATGTTTCCATCCTGACCTATGTGTTCGCTGCACCTTGCTTGCTTGTTGTCCCTAGCATGCTTGTTGTTGCATGCTAGTTGTCCCTTGCTTGCTAGCTATAACATTACATGCTTGGTGTATTTGCTACTACAGATGCTTCGGCTATTCCAGTAGTTCCCGGCAGTTCCGGCTGTTCCCAACAATTTTCGTAGTTCCGGTAGTTCCGACAGTTCCGACTTTTCCGGCGTTTCTGACAGTTCCACTCTTCTGGCTTTTCCGGCAGTTCCGAATTTTCCGCCAGTCCCGGCTTTTCTGGCAGTTCCGGCTTTTCCGAATTTTCCAGCAGTTCCGACTTTTGCCCTCTAGATCAAGGTAGCGTTATCCCTTAGGATCTCTCCTCCCACTAAAACCCAAAGACAAGTAGAGAGAGGAAGAGATCCCAAGTGTGTGTTGAAATGAGTTGAAGACCTCCTCCTTTTATAGTAAAACGTTGAGCACAAGTCGGGTGTATTTGGTTGCTGGCCGACCTTGATGAATTGTCCCATAGCACAAATAAATTCATATCTCCATGAATACTTATCGGAATCGGATGATCTTTATATCAATCCTACACCTCTCGATGAGAGAGATCCAAGAAAAATATCAGGTTCCATTAATAAGATTACCCACATGGAGTTTGTCCCTAGTTTCCAAATTTAACACTCCCTCTCAACTAGGGAGAACTCCATCCGCTGATCCATATGTTCGATTATACTATCTTTGCCATCAGTGCTCTGCACTGCTCTGCTTAGCTCAACTTAGCTTAACTCAGCTCAGCCCAGCTCTGCTCAGCTCAACTCATCTCTGCTTAGCTTTGCTCTGCTAAGCTCTGCTCTATGCTCAACTCAGCTCTTCTCTGCTCAACTCTGTTGAACCATGAAGAATAAGAATTGATCGAGAATGTCTCATACTATTCTCTACTGACCCGAAGTTAGTTTCATATGAAGAGAGTGTCACATCACTCTTATTGACCCGAAGTCAGTTTTATTGATCCTAGATCAATATCACAAGAGAGTGTCTCAAATCACTCATACTGATCTCAGATCAGTTTCATTGATCCCAGATCAATGGAGGTCATCCTAGCATAGGGAGTACGGTAGATACAACGATGCGTCCATCGATAGAACTAATGTGGTTCCTATCCTCATTTCCCTGCTCATTGATCAGATGAGAGGTACTTCCCATGAGTCCCAGACTGCATGGGTAAGATGCCTTGACAAGAGAACTAATCATCCTGTCCACAGGAGAATGAATCATCCTGTCAGTGGATGCCACGGAGAACGAATCATCGTGGCCCACAGGAGAACGAATCATCCTGTTCCACAGCTGCCGCGGAGAACGAATCATCCTGTTCCACAGTCGCCACGGAGAACGAATCATCCTGGCCCATAAGAGAATGAATCATCCTGTTCCACAGTCGCCACGGAGAACAAATCATCCTGGCCCAGAGGAGAATGAATCATCCTGTTCCACAGTCGCCACAAAGAATGAATCATCCTGGCCCAGAGGAGAACGAATCATCCTGTTCCATAGTCACCACGGAGAACAAATAATCCTGGCCCACAGGAGAATGAATCATCCTGTTCCACAGTCGCCACGGAGAACGAATCATCCTGGTCCACAGGAGAACGAATCATCTTGTTCCACGGTCGCCACGGAGAATGAATCATTGTGGCCCGCATGAGAACTAATCATCCTGTTCCACAGTTGCCACGGAGAACGAATCATCCTAGCCCATAGGAGAACGAGTCATCCTGTTCCACAGTTGCCACAGAGAACGAATCATCGTGTCCCACAGGAGAACGAATCATCATGTTCCGCAATGCACCACTAGGGGAGGGCAAGTCGCCCTGTAGTCGTATGTTGCTCCAGTAAGTACCCCAAGCCCCTAGAGCTCCCAGAGCTCAATGCATGCAACATGCAAGACCATTATAAGAAGGTCCCTCAACGACTCCAAGTCGTTTGGGAAAGTCACAGATTTGACCTTTCCCCGGGGCTTTGAAAAAATGTTTGCTACCTATACATCAGTCTCAATGCGATGGAGCCTCCTTGCTCATTGACTTACCATATCCTAGATAAGGTAGTATCTGGTGTCTATTTGCTGGAGAAATAATCGAATACAGGATTCCTCAATAATCGAATCCCACCTCTGGTTGTCATAGAGAATCACAGTGGTATTCATCATGTGTACAAACAACTCACTTAAGATCTTTTGCTACCATGCAGCTTCACGTGAGATCATACTTGTAGCTATGTATTCGGTCTCGGCAGTGCTTATAGAAACCGACTTCTGCCTCCTACTCATCCATGATATCGAAGCAGAATCCAAAGAGAACTAACACTAAGAAGTGCTCTAGTGATCCTCCACACTGCTTGCCCACTCAACATTCGAATAATCATGCAGTTTTATATTTCTTACAATGTATCTCAATCCATGAGAGATTGTGCCGTAAAGATATCTCAGAAGATTCTTGGCACCAATCCAGTGAGGCTCAACCAAATATGAGCTCACCATGCTCACTGCAACACATATGTTCGGACGAAAGTTCACCAAGAAAATCAACGCGAATGAGTTTATGAAACTCAGAGGCATTTCCCAAATCTGGTCCCACATCACTACTATATAACTTCTGAAAGTTAAGATCCTTGAGGTAGTCACAGACTTGTAGTTTATCATTCCACATTCAGAATCCAACTCCCTCTTACTTCTGCAAATGAGAGGGTATGCATTTGTCAGAAATAGGTCGTCCTCATAAGGTGCCAGTATGAGAGGTCTATCATCCACAACCTTCGGGTAATGGTTTGGATCGGTTTCACTCCTAGTAAATCTCAGCTTCATCTAACAATTATCAATCCTCTCATACTATGACCAGGGAGTTTTGCTTCAAGCCATAGAGGGATTTCTTCCACTTGCATACGTGAGGGGAATGGTCCCCTTGTAATATTTTCCTTTGGTACATCTCAGACATGTACTTTCATGCTCTTTTTGAGTTCAGGCATCCCTGTCACCATCTGACTCACATACCTTCAGTACTACGTGTCAATGGACATGGTCCCCAGTGGACTTCCTGCAACTTGATACAACCCTGAACTCAAAAACGTCTTTGAAAAATTTATTTTCAAACACGTACCTTTCCATCAATGAGTGCCACCCTGAAACCTTTGACTTCCATTACTGAAATGGACACCAGGTTCTTCTTGCGATCAGGTACATAAAAGAGATTCTGTAAATGAATCGAGTTACCCTCATTCAATTGAGGTATAACATTCCCTACACCCTTTCCGGGATAGGTGGCATCGGCTCCAAGCATAATCTCACGATTGTTTCCATCTCTACCAAATTAGAGAGTGCACCTATCTATCCGATGAAGTGCCTTGAAGCACTACAATCAGTAAGCCAGATTCCCAAAGAATCTGAAGGAGAGGGCCAATACAAGATAACACTTCTTTATCTTATCAGAAACAATAGTTGATTCTTCATACCTGGGGTTCCTTTCTTTATTCGAAGAGTCGACCATTTCCTTGCTGACCTGCATTACCTGTCATTCCTTTGATCATTGAAGATGTCCCTGGAATGTGTTATCTTCATCAAGAGATGCGTCTCTGCCATTCGGACACTCCTTCGCATAATGGCCGAACTTATTGCAACCAAGGCATTCGCTTTTCCTTCCACCCTTAGATCCGAACTTCCCAATGAAGTGATCTTTAGGTAGGCCATTAGAAAATTCCGTTGTGCCATTCGGATAATATTCTCTGCTTCGACTTCACCCTCGGTGAATTTGAAGAGGGATGAGGAATCCACTGATCCTTTTGTCCTTTTCCAACTGTCTTCGGTGATTTCTCTTTCACTATTGCTTGGGCATTGTCTTCACCTCAACTCTGATACCATGTTAATTTATGTATGTTCTATGCTTAGAGCAATTTATTTCAAGTTTCATAGTTAGCTCCATATCTTTTCCAGATTAGCAATCACATCAGCATTAAAGTAAACTGTAGATAGAACATAAACATAAATCACAGAAGACAAGCCAAGACAAGAGGACACAAGATGTGGTGCTAGCTAGGGACAAACCCCAATGTGAGGAAACCCTTGATCAATTCTTCTTATATGTTCTTCAATAGTTCAGCAGAGAGAGAGAGATAGTACGTTTACAACAAAAGTCAACACTTTGACTTATCTAGATAAGAGCATAGATCATCTCTAAGAAGATGGTACATGAGATTAGTTGAAGACATGCTGCTTCAACTGATTCTCCAAGGTGACGTCTTCACCTATCGTTGTGCTGCATTTCGTCATCATGCTACACCTCACTGCACTGCACTATGCTGCACCCATCATCACTATGCTGCATCTAATCACACTTCATTAATCATGATTGTACCCATCACTGTACTGCATTATGTGCCATTGTTGCACCATGTTGCCATCCTGACCTATGTGTTGGCTGCACCTTGCTAGCTTGTTGTCCCTTGCTTGCTTGTTGTCCCTAGCATGCTTGTTGTCCTTAGCATGCTTGTTGTTGCATGCTAGTTGTCCCTTGCTTGCTAGCTGTAACATTGCATGCTTGGTGTATTTGTTGCTATAGATGCTTCGGCTGTTCTGGTAGTTCTTGGTTTTTCTTGGCAGTTTCGGCAGTTTCGACAGTTCCGGCAGTTCCGACTTTTCCGACAGTTCCGGCTCTCCGGCTTTCCCGGTAGTTTCGGATTTTTTGCCAGTTCTGGCTTTTCAGGCAGTTCCGACTTTTCCGGCTTTTCTGGATTTTCCAGCAGTTCCGGCTTCTTCGACAGTTCCGTCTTTTGCCCTCTGGATCAGGGCAACGTTATCGCTTAGGATCTCTCCTCCTACTAAAACCCAAATACAAGTAAAGAGAGGAAGAGATCCCAAGTGTGTTGAAATGACTTGAAGACCTCCTCCTTTTATAGTAAAACGTTGAGCACAAATGGGGTGTATTTGGTTGCTAGTCGACCTTGACGAATTGTCCCATAACACAAATAAATTCATATCTCCATGAATACTTATTGGAATTGGATGATATTTAGATCAATCCTACACTTCTCGATGAGAGAGATCCAAGAAAAATATCAGCTTCCACTAATAAGCTGACCCACATGGAGTTTGGCCCTAGTTGCCAAATTTAACAAATCCCCATAAACCTGTAATTGAGAACATCCTTTTTCCATAGCAAAGAGCAATAAATATTTGTATGCAAGAAGTCCCGCTTAGTTGTTTGTCCTTGGACCAAACCCCATTTTAACATGGAAATAATGAGAATTAGATAAGAAAATGACGAAACCACCTCCACTCTTTTAACCTTTGTTTGTTTGTCCCTGAACCAAACCCCATTTTAACATGGAAATACTGAGAATTAGATAAGAAAATGATGAAACCAACTCCACTCCTTTAGCCCTGATTGCATAAAAATCCATCAAAATAAACCCATAACCATAATTTTTCAACCCAAATTAAATTAGAGTATAATTAATTAACCAAAAAAATTTAACTTTATACTTTTTTTTTTCTTCATAAAATACAAGTGTCAAATAACTCCTAATCATTTCTCTTCATTTCAATAATAACTTTTTATTTATAAAAAAATTAATTAATTTCTCTTCATTTCAAGAATAATAACCTTTTATTTATAAAAGTTAATTCATCAAAATTAAAAAAGATAACAATCCTTTTTCTAACCATTTAAAACTAAATTCAAATAACAATTTAATTTTCTATTTTAAAAATAAATTATTAAATATTAATTTAAAACTTTATAAAATTTAATTTAATTATATTTTAAAATAAACTATTAAATAATTAACTTTGATATTGTTGTTTGTCTTAATCAAAATAAGTCGTTTTTCTTTATACGATGGTTTAGAAATAAAGAAGAAATAAATTATTTTAACATCCATGAGACTAAAGATAGCCTATGGGACATATTACTTCTTCATCTACTTAATGTATTTGGCCCTTTTTCTGTGAAGCTTCAAAATAAATGCTCACAGCTTCTCGACAAACCCCTCGCTAAATAGATTATCCCAAGAGTTAGCTGCCAGCATATCTGCATAAATTTCCCTGTTGTCGTTGAAAGCCTCGCATTCTAAAATGAAATGTTTTCTATTTCCACTTTTCCAGAAGAACAAAAAATGCATACTCTTTCCTCCCACACTTCTTTTGGCCTTTTCCAGTGCCCTGTTCCACAATGGAGTCTATGAGAATTAGTCCTTAATTGAGCAATAAGAATTTTGGCTCTCCAAGAGATATTGGACTCTATGTATGCTTTTGGTTGATGGCTATGAGTGGGATTAAACATTTAAAAGGAAAATTCTACTCCTCGATTGTATTATCATTATAAGATTTGATGGGTACACTCACCATTAGATTTTCTTACCACATATGAAAGAAGAAGTTAGTGGGCGATGTGTGGAGTATGAAAAGCGATTGCCTTACCAAATCTTTATATCATTTATTTTATGTTTATGTGAACTTGTGGCCATTAATATTTGTAGAGTTATAGTTCCATTAATGTATGGACGCAGTATGTATATATCAACAGTTGGATTTAGCCAATTACAAAATTTAATTGTGGTATATATGACAAAATGATGATTAGGTAGGTAAAGAAAATGATGATTTATATGGCAATGAGATTTAGTGTTAATTTTGAGAAATTATTTGTATGGATTTTATTATTATTTTAATTTTTTATATTTTTAAAATTTATATATATATATATAATATATATATATATATATATATATATATATATATGTAGCTAAATTTGTTTTGAATTTGGAAAACTTAATTGGTAATGGAGTAGAGAAATATTTGGATAGAGTGGAGCTTAAAAGCTCTCAGATCACGTATGCCAAAATCTGTGTGGAGGTTGGTCTGGAAAAAGATTTACCCTTTGAGGTCAATCTCACATTGGGGGATTAGATCCATCGTGAAACCTTTGATTATGAGCAGATCTCATTCAAATGTCGCTCACTTTACTGCACCAAGGCCTCGAGCAACAAAGGCCCAAAACCTATTGAAAAACAAGGAGAACAATGGTACACTCAAAGGCATGGGGGAAATCGAGGTAAACCAATAACGACAAAATGTCAAAACACCCAAAATAAAAATGGGGCATCTTCCTCTATAAAACCAACATAGATCCATCTTAAGCATGGATCTAACATGAGCCGGGAGGGATCAAATTTTTTCTAATGCAAACTTCTTTTAGAGTGCCAAAAACAATGTGTAATTTTTCATTATTTAAATTGTATTTTTGAATGTTACAAAGATTACAAAATAGGTGCATTGAGTCATTTTATCAACGCACATTAAAATGATTTTTTTTGTCATTAATATATTTTTAAGTATACGTCAATATTCATTCATATTAAAATATTTTATTAATAACCCACATTGGATATTTTATTCTATACAACATACAATGTTTTATTTTAACTATATATATATATATGAAATTGATGTCATGTATTAAAATATTTTTGAAAAGTATAAGATTTAACCATCTTACTCATGTATTTTTTTACTTCTAATTACTTTACATGAAATTATATTAGGTCATATGGACAATTAATTAAACATGCATAACATTTTTTTTTTTTAATTTTTTATTAAAGCCAACATCACTTTTCTATTTAGAGAATATTTTATTTTTATTTTAGGAGGGACACGTGTCAACTCCAAGTTGAGGACGAACATACATACTTACACATCTCCTATTAGGTTGTAGAATGAGCCTCTTGTCACAATGGAATTTTGACAACTACAACAAGTCGATTTACACCAAGTACCATCTTTGAAATGAGGGGAAGAATCTAAAGGTTTTCTCCAAGACATGAATCCCCAAAAATGGTTAAAGAAAATCATATAACATAGCAATCATTTTTCAATATTGAAATGAGAAAAAATCTCCTAGTAAACAAAATATTATGATTTTGAAATCTTTATTTATTAAGTCAAGTTTTCCAAATAGTTAAAGATATCATTAAAATTTTAACTAAATCTTAGTCGCAAGTTAATAATCTCCTGCAAACATTTGATTAAAGTTCAACTATCTTAAATCAATAATACTATACCTTTTTTAGAGGTATTATTTTTCAACCCATTTTTTCAGGAAAAAACTGTAATTTTGCATTCATTAAGAAAATGATCCAAGATTACTTTTTTTAGATACACACAAGGTGCATTCTTGTTGGTTTGAGCATATGACATGTAACTTTAAAGCTTATAATACAAAAAACTTATTCTAAATTTCAAATAAACACGGACTGTTAAAGGAACATTTAAAGGCATCATGTCATAAGATGGATAACAAATCCAACTACACAAACATAGCAACCTAGATATAAACAATGTATGTGATGATGAGCAAAAAAATAGTATCAAAAGTTGCATAAATCAATCCTACCCTTCCAAGGGTCCCTGAAAGGCCTATGAAAATACTCATAATTGTTGCCTTCTCACTGCTTCATAACATACCACAAATATTTTTCAAAATTTATACCTTCTTTTGATAAGCGGTCCACAACCTATTGTGCTCCCAGTGTAAATGATGTGTAAGTGAAGTTGTCTGTAATCCTTAATGTGAGAGGAGCAAGAAGATTTCTGCACACTTAAGTTCTATTAATCCAAATCATAATTAACATAGAATCCACGTAAACTTGTAATTGAAAACATCCTTTTTCCATAGCAAAGAGTAATAAATATTTGTATGCAAAAAGTTTCGCTTGGTTGTTTGATCACATGAAACTCCATCAAAATAAGCCCATAACTAAGATTTTTCAACCCAAATTAAACTAGAGTATAATTAATTAACCAAAAACAATTTAACTTTATACTCTCTTTTTTCCATAAAATACAATATTATCAGATAACTTGATATAAAGAGTTAACTCGAAACCTAAGAGTGAAGGCAACTTTAAAATTCATTTTCTACACACGTACCTTGCCATTGATGAAGGCCACCTTGTAGCTTTTGTCTTCCATTGCCGAAATGGACACTAGGTTCTTCTTGAGATTAAGTACATATAGGACTTCTTGCAAATGAATTGTGTTACCCTGATTTAATTGAAGAGTAACATTCCCTACACTCTTTACGGGATAGGTGGAATTGTCTCCAAGAATAATCTCCAAGTTTGTCTCCTTCTCTATCAGATTAGGGAGAGCTTCCTTGTAACCAATGAAGTGCCTTTAGGCACAACTATCAATAAGCCAATTGCCCAACGAGTCCGAAGGAGAGGTAGTGGAGAGGGCTGATATCAGATAATATTCATCTTGCTTATTGTTAACAACATTTGATTCATACCCGGAGTTCCTTGCTTTCTTGGAGGGTTGACCACTTCCTTAATTTCTGACATTCCTCTTTCCTTTTCCATTGAACCTGCCATTCCTTTAATGTGAATAATAAATATTTGTATGCAAAAAGTTTCACTTAATTGTTTGATTGCATTCCATCAAAATAAACCCATAACTAAAATTTTCTAACCCAAATTAAACTAGAGTATAATTAATTAACCAAAAACAATTTAACTTTATACTCTCTTTTTTCCATAAAATACAATATTATCGGATAACTCCTTATCAATTCTCTTCATTTCAAAAAGAGTAACCTTTTATTTGTAAAAAGTAAATAAAAATAGAAAAAATAACAATCCTTTTTCTAACTATTTAAACTAAATTCAAATAACTATTTAATTTTTTATTTAAAAATAAATTATTAAATATTAATTTATTATATTTTAAATAAACCATTAAATAACTAACTTTGACATTGTTGTTTGTCTTATTCAAAAGAAGTCTCCCCTTCATTATACGATTTGTTTAGTACATTTAAAAGGAAAAGTCTACCCCTCGATTTTATTATTATTATGAGATTCGCTAGGTACACTCACAGTTAGATTTGCTTACTACATATGAAAGCAAACGTTACTCGTTGATTTGTGGAGTATGAAAGTGATTGCTCTACCAAATCTTATTAGTGTGTATTTGAATTTGTGGCTATTTATAGTTGTGAAGTTATAGTTTTATTAATGTGAGTAGATAATATATCTAATTCATTAGATTGAGTCGAATATATAATTTAATGAGTGGTATATATTGTTTTATGCATTAATAGAGATAGGTCCATAAATAGGTCCATAAATATTGGTTATTGTGAATGTGTTTGGTAAGACTGCGGAGGAAAATGGTGATTTATATGGTAGTGGAATTTAGAGTTATTTTTGAGGAATTATTTGTATGGATTTTATTATTATTTTAGTTTATTTATTTTAAAAAAAATTATATTTATATATATATATATTTTTGGCTAAATTTGTTTGAAATTTGGAAGAGCAATTGGTAATGGAGTAGAGAAATATTTGGATAGGGCAGAGCCTAAAATCTCTCAATTTACATATGCCAAAATCTGTGTGAAGGTTGATTTGGAGACAGATTTACCCTCTAAGATTAATCTCACATTGGGGGATCAAATCCATTGTGAAACCCTTGATTATCAGAAGATCTCATTCAAATGTCGTTTACGCCATGAATATGGCCACTTTACTGCACCGAGGCCTCGAGCAAGAAAGCCTCAAAACCTAATGTAAAGTAAGAAGAAAAATGGCAGACTCAAAGGCATGGGGAAATCAAGCTAAACTGATAGCGACAAAAGGTCAAAACACCCAAAATAAAAATGGGGCATCTTCCTCTACAAACCCAACATAGATCCATCTTAAGCACTCATCTAACGTGAGCCAAGAGGGATCAATTTTTTTCTGGTGTAAACTTCTTTTAGAGTGCAAAAAATAGTATGTAATTTTTCATTGTTTAAATTGTATTTTTGAATGCTACAAAGATTACATAACAAGTGCATTGAGTTATTTTATTAACCCACATTAATTAAGTAAAGTTGTTGTTTGTTTTGTTTTATTTTGTTTTTTTGTTTTGTTTTGTTTTTTGTGTTTTGTTTTTTGTTTTGTTTTGTTTTTTGTTTTCCTATTACGTTCATATTTCAAAGTACATCACTGATAAACGAAGAGTTCAAAATGTTATTGGCCTCAATTTTCCACAAGGGAAACTGAATCTGTTGGCTGGTAATTTAAGATGAAAAGTACCAACATAAAGCAATTGTATCTAACCACATCGATGCCAAGCTAAAACAATGTTATATGATGAATGAAATTAACTGTAAAGAAGCATGATCAAGAGTGAGAAGAGGTCATAGGAGCAAGATCCTTTGTAATTGTGCCAGCTAGCAGAAAGGGCTTGAGTTCACATTGGAGATGGATCTCCAAATGAGCCAATGAGTATCCAATCTCTCCACGCAGGATCGTTGGTAAAGCTACACCATATGGATCTCGTTCAAAGAAGAAATAATTGTAACACCCTCCTTCCACATCTATCCAAGCAACTGGCCAGTCGGGGTAAAAATGGGACGAGATGCCACTATGATATGATTCGACCTCCTAGGTAACCTTAAGGAAATGGAATGGATAGAACATCACACACAATCATCCAACATCATCAACAGAACCCTCCGAAGACAAGTCAACCACTCAGACAACCTGCCCCTAGGTCCTACTACTGTTATGGACCTCTTAGGCCATAGTTGCTCTCACGTTATGGCAAGCGAGTGACTAGAAACCCAAAGTCTCTCTCGTAGGCCTGCCTGCCAGCAACTGTGGACCAAAATTTCCAGTTTTGTGCCAGCGATCCCGAGATTTAAGCCACATTTTCAGGCCTAGAGCCCAAGCCACTACCCAAAATGGAATGAATTCTTAGAATAAGGAAAACTACAGGGAGACAATGATGCAAAAGTAATGAGATGATCAAGACCTTAGCTAGACCCCTACTAGCCATGACAGGCATTTCATCAAACATATCGTGAACATGTAACCTACAGGTGTAAATAACATAATTAAGTGCATGGATCTTATACTTATCTAAGGATCACTATGAACCATTGATTCCTCATGTCATTCACTACATATTCATCTATTAGGTCATAGACACATCATCCATTCACATACAAGTAAAAACATGTTGAGATCCATACATAGATAAAATATACATATAACCAACATAATAGGGACAAAAATATTAATAAAATCACAACCATATACACCACATATAATCCATCATAACAGTCATAGAAATTACAGGAGATATCAACTTTCAATAATGATGCAAAATCCAAACCCGGGATGGGGCTTCCATGTTCCACCTGACCGTAGAATGGTTGAGCCAAATCTCTCTTCAACTATTCACCCCCGTGCCATATTCCAAGCATGAATATGGGATCTCTTTAAACACATCAATCAAAACTCATCTAGGGCTTCCAGAGGCCATCCACCACAACCCATCAAATAGTGATTCCACCTCACGGTCGTACATCACAAAACCAACATCAGATCAGTCTCTATCCCAGCCTTCCAGGGCTCCAGAGTGTTTGTTCCAACCTGACTCTAGAGCATTTGTCAAACCAAGGCTACGGGACTAGTAACTCAACCCACAAATTTTACCCGAATCTAGAGCATTTGTCCAACCAAGGCTACAGGACAGTAACTGAACCCACAACTTTCACTAGGCTCTAGAGCATTTTTCCAACCAAGGCTACGAGACTAGTAACTCAACCCACCAAGGGCTCCAGCGCATTTGTCCAACCAAGGCTAGGAAACTAGTAACTCAACCTAAGCCATTACATGGCTCTAGAGCGTTTGTCCAACCAAGGCTTCTAGGAACTAATAGCTTAACCCAAGCTAAGGAAACATGAGAACCAACTAGAAAACAAAGAAAATAAACCACAACACCATGACTATCCAGAAAATGGCAATGTCAGGAAAATCCACTGTCAATCCAGGAAATCCTCCATGTCAGTGACAGATCATGACCAATAAACCACATGCATTTGCCATGCATTCCAAAACTAGTGAAAAAATCATACATGCAACTCGGTACCTGCCAAAAAACCTGATGTAGTTGTTGATCCTGATGCCGTCTTGTGCTTTCCTGTGCTTCCTTTGCCTTCTTGCTCCAAAAATCCAAGTATGCCACACCCTCTCAAGAGTGCTCCAAGAAAAATCTATGTATCCAAGAGTCTGAGAGAGAGACATAATAATGAAAGAGCTCCAAAACTAGACTGACTAAGGCCTCTCCACTGATCCTCATAAGCCTTTTTATTAATTAGGCCTATATTTTCTTCATTTTCCCATTATTTTCCTTCAATTCCCTCCTCACATGCAACCTATGACCTTTCACCATCCTTTTCTCCTAATTTCCATTATTTTCATAAATAAATGTGCCAAAATACCTTTTTGCCTCTTTAATGCCTTAGCCATTGCATTTACCAATTTCCTTAGCCATAAACAACCACTAAACAACCAAATGATCACCCACTAAGATGTCATGCCCACCATTCAGCTTGGAATACGTGTCCCATCACCATGGCCTTATATATTTTAACATGGAATTTTCACCAGGGTTGTTACAGAACCCTCCCCCTTGGGGGAACATTGTCCTCAGTGTTCATTGACACCTATAACCAACAAGTCTGCTAAAAACAAAACATACTGCCCACGGAGCTTTATAACACAAATCATTATAGTACTTACAATGACCACCTTCTAAAACATGACAAACAAGCCATTTATTGGAGATTTATAACACAACTCATTATGGTATTTACAATAACCACATATACACATACACATTTGCTTCATCCAACAAATAACCATACTGCCTATGGATATTTATAAATCCAGCTTGATACAATGTTTACAATAATATACACATTTCTCAACCAATAAATAAAAAGATACGATGCTTGCATCCACGACAAGGGAATCCAGAGGCTCACACCTCCACCCTTAAGTAATACCAGGATTCAACTCCTTCCTAGGAAGTCCAGAATCCATTGCCATAGTAAAATTGCATCTAATGTCCAATGCTATAATCTTGCACGACTTGTCCTCTCAGTGAACAATTACTGGCTCATTGTTCTAGGGTGCACTCCCAATGTGCATTTGATTCCATTTGGCAATGCTAATGACCAAAACAAATCCATCCCCAGTCTTCCCTTCTCTACTACACAGTCCCTCTAACAATATGGTCAACCCCTTTCATGCAGTCACTCACCTTCCAAGTTTCGTTGGCAGCCCCATCTTGGGCAGTCCATCCCTTGGCAAGGCTTTCTCGCATCAGAACATACAAAAACCAAGGCATATCCATGCCTCAAACCATCATACTGATCATAGGATGCTCATGGAAATCAATGGACACTATTGGGTACTAGTGTCCCATAATGGCCCTATCCCTGAATGTTTTACTAGCATAAGACTGCATTTTCCAATTCCTTTTGTTGTTACAAATTCTTGTAGTAGATTTCAATCACCTCACTAGGCATTTCATGCATTCCTGTACCAAGCACATAACTTCAATTAGATTTAAAATAAATTGAAATAAATTCACATCATACCTCATTGGTAGCTCGTTAATAAGGTACATTTGCAATCTTTTTCGCTTCTTGTTACAACAAGTCAAATTAGCATATTTGACCAAAACATGTATAAAACTATCACATCAAGTTAACTCAAAACATAACCATCAAAATCATAAATCACATGTAACCATCATAAACCAGAATCATAGATCACATATAATCATCATATACCAAAATCATAGATCACATGTATACTAAAGCTGAAATAAAATATCGATACTTATCCTTCATCGATCCTTACTTTTGCCTTTGTTCTTATATCTTACGCACATCAGATCGGTTGCCACACCCAAAAAACACCCAGTGCCTTCTCCTTAACCAGATGGACATACACATAGTGTGCATCACACGCATACGACCACACATGACATACAAATCCATGCAATACATGCACCTACACCTGACATACAACACATACACCTACTCCCAGTGTATACACTATAATACATACGCTTACATCTAGTGCATAACATAACACATACACCTACACTTGGCGTACAACATAACACAATACATCTATACCCAATGTACAACACCACACAATACGTGCACCTACACCATGCACATACCTGGTACCATATGCCCATGCACATACCATAGTACCATATGCTCAAAATACCATACATACAACATGTACACAACACCACATGTACACTGCACCACCTGCACAACCTGTGCGCAACATTACATATATACGGCGCCACCTGCACAATGTGTACACAATGCCACATGTACACTACACTTCTACAATGTGTACATAATACCACATGTACATAGTACCACATGCACGACGTGTACGTGACACCACATCTACTCAACACCACATGCACGACATGTACACAACACTACCTGTACACAACGCCACTTGTACAACATGTACACAACAACACATGCACACAACACCACTTGTACAATCATGCACACCACACCATATGTACATAGAACCACAAGTACAACATGAACAAAACAACACATGTACATAACACTCCATATCCAACATGTACATGGTATCATCTGTACACAACACCGCATATCCAACACGCACAAAGCACCATATGCATACAACACCACATATCCATCATGCACACAATACAATATGTACACAACACCGTATACCTAACATGTACATAGCACCATCTATACCTAGCACTGAATATGCAACATTCATACAACACTATCTATATTAACACCATGTACATAATACTACATAATCAACATGTACACACACCACATATGCACAATACTACATGCACACAATCTTCACAGATGCAACATGCACAACAATAATACCACACATTCAAAACCACAATGTCTTTACCAAGAAACCTTTCTTCCAGCGTTTTATTCATGCTTATCCTAGCATGTCGCAGACCACACTGCTTTAATTTTGCTGATGTATCCCTCAATATAGCCTCTAGATACATGATACTGATCTCGTAGATGTGTCAGGTTACTCTTCCCACTTGATTCCTCATGAACCAAGAATCTCTTCATTCCATTCACCAGCATAAGAAATCATTCCTCCATATGAACGATCCCTGACAACCCTATCAGACAGTGACATAAATACATAGATACATACATATATAATCATTAGCATAAAACAATCACCATCTTGTCAGATAACGACATACAGACATACATGTATACATATAAATGTTAGCATTAATAATCGCGATCCATGACGACCTTGTTAAACATGACATACATACACACCTACATGTATAAACATCAACGTAATCATGATCATAAAATAATTACTAGATATCAAGGTCAAGGTTAAGATAACTTCATTTATCCATACACAACATTGAGAACAATCATTCCCAACATAGCCAAGGCAACTGACACATCATATCCATTGACTTTACCTTTTTTGGTTACCTTTCTCATGACTGTATTGCACCGTCCATTTACCATAATGGACCCAACCAGTCCAATCAATTGTCATAGTCTTACCTTCTGTTGCATTTACTCATGCGCCGAGCTTCATCTGGGTCTTACATTACCTGTTGAGTACCACATAGCTCTCCTTGAGCTCCATTAACTTTCCTCTTTCCCAAACAATTCCCAAGACACTCAAAACATAAGAGGCAAGACAAGAAACAACCAAGAAGGAAACCATGAAACCAATAGTGACACCACAACCCAAGTGGCATGGCCATGCACAAAACGCAAACAAAACCACAATCAAGCACAACAAAGCACCAAAATACCAAAAGAACAATACTGGTAACAAACACCAAGACTCAATCCCCATGGTTCCCAAGGAAATATCAACCCAAGCCTTCTTCAAGATTTCGTGGAAATCCCTTCACCATGCAATCCCCTGCATCATACTACCATCTACACATAACTGCCAATGCATAAATAAATATAACAATACACTGGTTACCTTATCTTGTTGTGACAAGCACGTTTCTTGCAACTGACCACATCCACACCATCTCTCAAGGGACTCTAATCCTTTGACAGATCCACCTGTAACCAAAGACTAGTTAATATATTTGTCAAGTACATGTCCATGAATCTAGCACATATCCACATAATGTCAAACAAAAACAAGGTTAAGAAGACTCCCTGTATGCAAAGCACTTGTTCATTTGGAATTAGGGTTTCCAAACATTTCCAAAGGAATTCTTACCCGATTCCTTTCTTTTACCTTTACCCTGCTGCAACTGAGTCTTACTATATATAAACACATCAATTATTAACTTGTCACGCTAATACCAAGCATGTTTCCTGTAATTGCTCACACACGTCAACCACATGTTTGAAATATCAAGACAATCATATCTATCAATTTGAGATCAACTTATACAAATAATCATGTCATAATCCATAGTCAACTCATAGTCATTAGACATAATGCTACAATTATCACCTACTACACTCAACTACCTATCAATTGTATCAACACATATGTATTAGTACAATCATCTTAAAACAAGATCATTGGAACACATACTCATATTATGCAATTAATCAAACACCCAAACAACTTGAAAACATACCATGTTAAATAAATAAACTAGACGACATAATAGAAACCAAACACTCAACATCAAATAGACGACACCATCAAGAATAAAGCACCAAGTATACTACATAAGCAAAATCATACGTTAATATACCTCAGGGGAGGCTATCTTGTCTGCACAATCAATCCAGTTAAAAAGATATAACTTTACAACATGTCAACTCAAACATAAATAAGATCACAATATCCATAACACTAACTAACTAACATGTTAACATCATAAAATCATAAGCATTTATCATTTATGCATAGCAAGAACACATGTACGATCGGTCTAGATTAGTAACACACAAGGCAACACAATAAGTCGAATCATCCCCGAATGTCGTAACCCTAACCATCTGCATAGGCCAATCCATTTTAGCATGATACATATAACATCAAGATATTAATGTTATAACCCTAATCACCAAGTTAACTAAGATATAACAACAACAAGTTAACCTCATACTCATCGACAACATATAACATGATCATCAAATTATCTAACATAACAAAAATAAAAATGCATACAACCAAAGGTTACTATCATTCATGACCATCTGACACATGTGCATATGACTATACTAATAAAATATCATCTATCATGTATGTAGCCATAACATCAAAAACATGTACATAAACCTCATGTATATAAAACTAATGCATATGACAATCCTTAACTTACATACTTGCATACCAAACATACAATACATGTATGATGATCTAGTCTTGCCTCGAGGTCCAATGCTGCAACTTCACTTTAATGATCTGCATCTCCAGTTCTATCTGAGCCAACACATTAGCATCATAACAACCAATAGCATCACGATGAACTAAATTGCATATAATGACTTCACAAGGCATATTTGACCTACTATTCATGCATAACTATAACCAAGACCATACATGCATGCCAACTGCATAATCAACCATACCCACATGAAGACATACTCCACGAGAACACCTTCAACCTTCACATGGCGACATCACTACAACCATTATCAACACCATGCAAATGCAACAAGCACATGGACTACATGCATAAGTAACATATATGCAACCAACATGAAAGCATGATCAACACACAACCCAAGGAGAGCGCAACCATGCTCTAATACCACTCTGTAACACCCTCCTCCCACATTTACCAAGCAACTGGCCAACCATGGTAAACATGCAATGAGAGGCTACCATGATATGATTCGACCTCCTAGGTAACCTTAAGGAAATGAAATTGACAAAAATGAAACATACAAACCTCCCTCAGGTGCTTTAGGACCCCAACAAGCTAATCCACCACTCTAGGTGCCCAACCCCTAAGTTAACCTATCATTTAGATGAATTATTCCCAAAGTCACTCCCATGACAAGGCATGCATGTGACCAACAACCCAAAGTCGCTCTCACAGGCTTGCCTGCCAGTGACTAGAGACCCAAATTGTCAGTGCTATGCATGCGACTCTAGGATTTGAGCCACCCTCCTCCCACATCTACCCAAGCAACTGGCCAATCGGGGTAAACATGCGACGAGAGGCCACTATGATATGATTCAACCTCCTAGGTAAACTTAAAGAAATGGAATCGACAGAACATCACAAACAGTCATCCAACATCATCAACAAAACCCTCCGAAGACAAGTTAGCCACTCAGGCAGCCTACCCCCGGGTCTTACTGTTGTTCAGGACCTCTTAGGCCATAGTCACTCTCAAGCTATGGGCAAGGGAGAAACCATAAACCCAAATTTGCTCTCATAGGCCTGCCTACCAGCGATTGGGGACCAAAATTGCCAGTTTTGTGTGAGCGACCCCGAGATTTAAGCCACTATTTCAGGCCTAGAGCCCAGGCTACTTCCCAGAATGGAATGAATGCTCAGAATCAGGAAAATTACAGGGAGATAATGACGCAAAAGCAATGAGATGATCAAGACCTTAGCTAGAGCCCTACTAGCCATGACATGCATTTCATCAAACATATCGTGAACATGTAACTTGTTATCACTTAAAACCACAGTCCACCTATGTCCAAAGATTCATATAAAAAATTTTTGTTTAAGTCAATAGGTTTCTATGTGTGTCACTTTGAAATCAGAATTTCAAAAGGTATTGATGTGAGTCCTTGTGAAAAACCGTTAGATACCCTCCATCATTATTGTTTAAGGCATGTCTTGTCTTGTTTGCATCATTTGTATTTTGCGCAGTTTCGCAGCGCAATCTGATTGGCCAATTTAGCTGCGAAATCATTTTTCCACCTTTTCGCAGCGTATCATTTACCAGCCATTTCGTAGCGCGTTTTGTCAATTCATAATTGTCTGCGCTACGAAATCGGGGATTCGGGGTTTTTGCAGCGCATTTTCTTGAAATATCAAGTCTGGGGAGATGAGTCATTAGGTTCGTCCACATTTTGTCAATTGATGTCTTCTCCAGGTCATGATAGGTTATCATTCTGCCATCAGGTTTAGAATCACGCACATGACAATCATTTTAAGAGATTTTATGAGGTATGGTTGTGTCATAATGTTTATTCATGGTGCGTTAACATGCCTGTTGTATGACGAGATTTTTTTTTAAAAAACGCAAAGAAGCCCGAGTTTTCATTTAAAGGGATCATTGCAAGCGAGCCTGCACTCCAAAGCCCAAGTTGTTTTTGAATTGTAGCTGCTGTTAGTTCTCTGTGTGAAGATATTCGAAGCAAGATGGAGAAAAGAGGACATCGATCCAGAAAGTGCCTAAGAACAGAGCCAGAGGGGCTTGATCTTACACTCAGAGATGAAGGTGTAGCAAGAGCCTTTAAAAATGTTGGTTGCTGGAGGTTTTGCAAAAAGTTGAAAGGAGGACATGCAGAGGTAACGAAAGCTTTTGCATTGAATTTTACTGGCTTGAATTCTAAAGTGTCAATGCTAGAATTTCCTGTGTCTCCACAAGCCATTTCCATTGTCACTGAAATTTCGAGAGGAGGACAAGAGTGGTTCAAAAATTTTAAGTTTGACATGACTCCCTGTAAGGAATTTTTAAAAGAAGAGTATGTAATTGAGGACCTCACCAAAGCTGTGCCAAGGAGTTATGTAAAAGAACATTATGCTCTGCTCCTTACATGCATCCAGAAATACCTAACATGCGAGGGGAGGTACACCAAAGTTTATTCCTATCATTTCAAACTCTTGTTGCATTTCACAGGTAAAGCATCAATAGACATCCCTTTCTACTTGTTCAGAAGCCTTCGTAAAATGTGTGACAAAATCCAGTTAAAGAAAGATGATTGTGAAACATCCCTGTTTCACCATGGCTTAGTAAAGTTGCTGGTGTTAGATGGTTTACAAAAAATTGGTAGAGATTGGGATTCTTTTATTTTTATGGCCGGCTTTCAAAGCAAGACAGGTCTCACTCCATTGCCGAATAGGGAAAGAGAAGGAAGAATTGAAGAACCTACTCTAGCTGAGCTCAGAAAGGAGGTGAAAAACCAAAAGAAGCCCAAAACCAAGTTGAGTAAATCAGAGGAGTCTGTGGTTATAAAGGAGACACCTAAATCATCAGCAAAGGAGACACCTAAGTCATCAAAGGAGAAAATCAAGCACCAGAAAGATGCACCAAGGCCAAGTGGAGTTGAACAGGTGTCAAGAATCAGAACCAGAAGTCAGCTAAGCAGAGAAAAGGGCAAATCAATAGCGGTGGAAGAAAGCCCTATGTCAAAGGCTAGTCTAAATGATTTGCTTGAGGCAATTGATTTTGAGCAAGCTAAATCAGTGCAGTTTGAGTCAATGCCTATTGACCTAACCCAGTCATCACCTGATAGCACCAAAAAATCAAAAGCCTCAAAAAGGTTAAGATTTGAAGAATCTGGTAAGGAATTTATGGTCAAACCACGAAAGCCAGTCACCAGGAGGCAAATCAAAGTAGCTGAGAAATTGCACAAGGATGAGATAGCTGTGAAGGTACCTGCAACAAAAGAAATTATATAACTGCCTAAAGCAGAGAAGGCAGAGGAAATCAAAAGAAAACCATACACAAGAGGACAGGCCAAAGAAATGGAAAAGCAGCTACCTAAAGCAGAAAAAGCAAAGGAAGTCAAAAAGAAAGATATGGATAAAAAGGTTCCCATTGTCAAAGAAACCAAAACCTCATCTTCAAAGGAACAATGGGAGGCAGCTGAGGAAGAAATAGCTAATTTGGAGAAAACTGTATCAGAAATTGCAGCCATGGAAAAAGAGCTTGCAAAACTAAAAGCTTAGTTAGGCAAGTTAGCTGCCAAATAAAAATTGCAAATGTTTAAGGTCAGAGGTTTCCCCAAGTTTTTGTTTTATTTTTCTTAAGTTCATTGGTTTTTGAGGCATGTAAGCACAACATATAAAAGGAAGATAAATTAGGAGTTTTGAAGCCAAAAGTGAAGCTGTAGCAGTCACAAAGTATTTGATAAATTTATTGAAGACTGTAATTTTTGAAAAGAACAGCAGTTTCGTAGTGCGCTACGAAACTGCTGTAGGTGACTATTTTGTAAAAAACAATGAAATTGATGCTGAGGTCAGCAAATTTTGAAAAGGAATGCCTCGAGGGCAGGAAAGAAACCATACAAGGCTATCTAAGCATTCAAAGAATGACAGGTGTAAGTGTTGGAGAAAAAAGGTGAAACATTTTGGTTTTTTGCTAAAGTTTTCCTAAAGCTACTTTATGACCGAAATATTAGGGTTCTGGTAGGGTTACCGGAATTTTGGGTTGAACACCTGTCCAGTTCACAAAGCATCCAGATTATTAGGCATATGGTGTTATGCGTGGTCATCAAAGGTATTAAACAGCTTAAAGCATGTTCTTTTGGAAATAAAGATTGATGGAAGGTAGGGACCATGAAAACAGGGCACACATCTTCATCAAATAATGAGTCATCTGCACAGTTAGAATCCAAGGCAGCTCGTTCAGTGAATGTCTCTCCAATGTATTTCAGCCACTACAGAAATAGTAC
>APFE031091568.1:178614-191022 GCA_000404065.3 Pinus taeda | reverse complement strand
AGATTTATGATAAAAACAGAGTTTTCATGTTGGCTTATGTAAAAAGACTTTGACAGTAATAGAAGCAATACTTTTTCTTCCCAAGATTCATCTTGTGTTTCAAATGCTCAGAGTATATGTGGTTTGGTCTTTATTCTTCTTTTTTTACAGTTCATTAAACATGCAATCACTCTGAATTCACCTAGTGCTCAGACTTTCTGTGTATGTTTATTGAGTTGAGGTTCTGCTTGGTAAATGTTTTGAGCATTGAGACATTATATGCCTTGGTTTCCATGATTGAGTAGCTACTTGTTTACTGCAGAAGTGTATGACTCCATGAGCCCAATGGGTGAAGCCTAATTTTGTTGTTCCAACCAGCTTAAACTTCATTTACTGTTTAAAGAGTTAGCCATCTTTTCTTGCCCTTAATGCATATCAAAAATATGTGAGAGAGCCCTCTCTGACTAAGGAGGCTAACCTTAGTCTAAAGCCTGGTGTGAAACAGTTTCATGAGATCTTATTAAGTAGCAGCCCTTAGTACCGATTTTATGATAACATAACCTACAAGTGTAAACAACATAATTAAGTGTAGGGATCTCATACTTATCTGAGAATCACTATGAACCATTGATTCCTCATCATTCACTGCATATTCATCTATTAGGTCATAGACACATTATCCATTCACATACAAGGTAAAACATGCTGAGAGCCATACATAGTTCTGTCATAAAATATACATATAACCAACAGAATAGGGACAAAAATATCAATAAAATCATAGCCATATACACAACATATAATCCATCATAATACTGATAGAAATTCCAGGAGATATCACCTTTCATTAATGATGCAAAATCCAAACCCGGGATGGGACTTCCACGTTCCACCCTATTGTAGAATGGCTGAGACAAGTCTCTCTTCAACCATTCACCCCGATGTCATATTCCAATCATGAATGTGGGATCTCATTGAACACATCAATCAAAACTCATCCAGGACTTCCAGAGGCCATCCACCTCAACCCATCAAGCAATGATTCCACCTCATGGTCGAACATCACAAAACCAACATCAGATCGGTCTATATCCCAACGTTTCAAGGCTCTAGGGTGTTTTTTCCAACCTGGTTCCCAGGACTAGTAACTCAACCCACAAATTTTACCGGGCTCCAGAGCATTTGTCCAACCAAGGCTATGGGACGAGCAACTCAACCCACAACTTTTACCAGTCTCTAGAGCATTTTTCCAACCAAGGCTACGTGACTAGTAACTCAACCCACCAAGGGCTACAGAGTGTTCGTCCAACCAAGGCTACAATATTAGTAACTCAACCCAAGCCATTACAGGGCTCAAGAGTGTTTGTCCAACCAAGGCTTCTAGGAAATAATAGCTCAAACCAAGCTAAGGAAACATGAGAACCAACCAGAAAACAAAGCAAATAACCCACAACACCATGGCTATCCAGAAAATGGCAAGGCTAGGAAAATCCACTGTCAATCCAGGCAATCCTCCATGTCAGTAGCAGATCATGACCAAGAAACCACATGCATGTGCCATGCATGCCAAAACTAGTGAAGAAATTATACATGCAACTCAGTACCTACAAGCAAATCTGATGTAACTACTGATCCCGATGTCCTCTCATATGCTTTCATGCTCTTCCTTTGCCTTCTTGCTCCAAAAATCCAAGTATGCCACACCCTCTCAAGAGTGCTCCAAGAAAACCCTAAGTATTAAAGAGTATGAGAGAGAGAGAGAATAATGGAAGATCTAAAAAACTGAACTGACCAAATCTTGCCCACTCATAAGTCTTTTTATTAATGAGGCCTCCGTTTTCTTCATTTTCCATTATTTTCCTTAATTCTCCTCCTCACATGCAATCTATGACCTTTCACCTTCCTTTTATCCTAATTTTTATTATTTTCATAAATAAATGTGCCAAAATACCTTTTTGCCTCTTTAATGCCTTAACCATTGCCTTTGCCCAGGATGTCTTGCCCAACATTCAACTTGGAATACATGTCCCATCATCATGGCCTTATATATTTCTACATGGAATTTTCACCAGGGCTGTTACAATAATATCGTTCCAATCTTCATGCTTCTATTAGAGGAATTTGCTTAACAAAGTCTTCAATTGCTAGTGGAATGTAATCAAATGCATGCATTGGTTCCATATTCCATTATTATAACCAGGGCCATGGAGCTCATTAGAGACATCCTCTACAATTTCAAAACCTGAGTATGCTTGGTGATCATTAATGGCATAAGTTTCCAACTGTCGAATCTCCTCTCAGATACTAGGAGAAGTTGTCAAGTGAAAAATAGTTGTTGCCTCGTGAACCTGGGCTTGAACACATGACTAGACTTACTGACCACACCCAACAACCCCTCTACGACTACACATCTTTTGACATGGCATTGAGGTCCAATAAGGCAAAGACCACACACAAGAACAAAGCTTCAACCAACCCACCCACAGAGAAATATAGACAACCAAGTCACACCCGCCTAAGAACCAAAGACTATAGATACAACATAATACCCTGATCCACCCCCATAAAAAAGGCCAATACACTCACGACTCAGATAGGTATTTCCCTTCATGAACCCCAAAGGTCCAACAACCATAGGGTGCAAGGCGCATGATAAGGCTGAACCAAAGAGCGATACACCGACAGGACAAACCCAAATCAACATAAAGAGAAATGTGAGAATAACAGGAATAGGAAGAGTTACAGGAGCCACTAAAAACCAAAAGGCATTAAGGAACAAAAGATAGAGAAAATCTACAAATCAATATGGGAAGAAAAAAGAAGAAGCACCTCACAGACATATCAAAGATAAGTGAGAGGGGAGGTAATACCCAAAAGTTGTGACCCAAGGTTTCCAGGGACGACCGAGTTCCAGGTACAAGGAGTTGAGAAATTGCGTCAACAATCTCCTCATCTGAATATTGTAGCCTCCATAGAATTCCAACATGCAGAGATGCAATAGCTTCCGATCCTAATACAGTCACCATCGAAAACCCCAAACAGACAAATTGAGCACCTAGGACATGGGTCTCTGTCGTTTCTACCCCAAAGGCATGCGACCTCCGCACTATGGAAAATCTAGTATCACTCCATATCTATGCCAATTTACCACCAAATTTAGACTCCAATGTGTAGAGAATATGAAAAATTAATCCCACAAGCGACTATGGTGAAAAAAAATATGTACTTAAATACCATAGAACTCCTGACGAAAAAGTAGGTCTGTAACACCTCACCCCACATTTACCCAATTTAACCTGCTCACTGTAAACATGAGATGAGAGTTACTATGCATGACCCAATTTCCAAGATGCACTTAAGGAAAATGGGGTCCACATGGCCAGAACTGACTACAAACACCCAACAACACATGATCACACCGTTATTAGCCTATCTTAACCTAACACTATTTCCTTTCAATTTTTTTTCCTTAAATTTAACACAACTTTTTATTTTTGGCAGTTTTTTGAGTCCTAAACTTCTAAGTCCATTTTGTGGGACTAAACAATATTTTTAGGGAAAGCAAAGAGAAAAGAAAAGTGCCAGAACGTGTTTTATAAATTCCTTGTTTGAACTCCTGTGAAGATATTTGAAACGAGGTATTATGATAGCCAAACGAAGATCGTATGCCAAAGTTACAACCCTAGGAAGTTGGAGGTCTAATTATTCATTTATACAAACACTTTGTGACTACGGTACTTGCAGGTCATGAATGAATAATTTGTTCATTGTTTTCATTAGTTCATCATATATTCATCAAGAAGGCTTGTTGACCTCTCACACTAACTGCAATAAAACACAGATTAGCACATGCATTCATATAAATCAACCCTGAGCCATCAAACCATGAATTAGATCTAGATCAAGAGCACATCATATAATACAAATTTTACCATTCATGTAACCAACATTTAACCATAATGAAGCCATGACAACCTAATCATATAAACAACTGTGAATCAACACTTATGCTCATTGACAATTAATTAAGAATAACACATATTAATATATGCATAGTGCCAACCAAGTCAAGGACTTCGTGTACCACCCAACCATAGCTTAGGTTGAACCAAATCTTTCTTTCAACCAGTCACTCCTGTGCCATATTCCAAGCATGATTGTGGGATCACATGGGATAAACCAAAACAAAATCAACTAGGGAATCCAGAGGTTAAACCACCTACACCCTCAACCACAGTGATTTCACCTAAACCAATCAAGAAATCATCAAAAACAAAACAAGCTTGGATGCCTCAGAATTATTCACCATACCCAGAGGAATTTTCCTGTCTCCACCCACTTGTTAAGAGCTCCCCAGAGAAAACCATGTCCACCCTCAACCCTTGGGAGTTTTTGTGAGACCACCTCAACAAGATCCAAATATACTGACAATCTAAAGCTCAATCAAAGGGAACCCACTACATCATGACTATCTAGGAAATGACAAAGGCAAGGTTGTACACCACTGCCAATCCAAGAAAATCCCATGCCAATGACACAAAAATGACCAATAAACCAAATACATGAACCATGCATTCAAATCCCAACAAGATAAACATACATGCAACTTGTTACTTGCAAAATCCTCCTGTTGGTTACTCTTTCTTTGCTTGATTTCTGCCCTTTCTTACTGTTGTGCAACTTTCCTCTGGTGCTACTTTGCTTTTTCCTTCCTTGCTTGTGCCTTCCTTGTGTCCAAGTGCTCTCTCTCTTCTACTCTCCTCTTGTCGTAGTGTTCTCTCTTCTCCTTTCCAAAAGTGAATAATATTAGAATGACGTCTCTCCCAATTTCTTTTCTTTTCCTTCATTTTCCCTTGCATGCATGTTCTTGTCTCCTCATCTCCCTTTTCTCTCATCTTCCTTTATTTCTTATATTAAATTTCCATTTATTGCCCTTTGCCTTTTCCAATGCCAATTTCCATATCCAATAAATAATTAACCACAAGTGATACCCACTATAATGTTTTTCCCTTCATTCAGTTTGGGATACGTGTCCCATGACCTTGGTTTGATTGATTTACATGGAAACTTAACCCTAGGTTGTTACAAGGACAAAGCCCCTGTGAGAAATGAACCATCGTGATAAACGAGATAAATCCTTGCACGCTTCGTGCATGGGAGGGGTTGGCCATGCCATGCCCCTTTTAATTATAGTGGGAGGTGGTAGGGTGGCAGGCACCCCTCCCAACCTCCACTAATACCTGTTTGTTCACCTCGATTGAAGACTCCTGCATGCTCTTGTTAAGCACCCCGATCGAGGGAAGTAAAGTTTCATTTTTGATAATTTAAACAAAGTTCTAATAATTTAGGTTGTTTTAAATGGGTTAAAATTCATATTAAATGGTCTTGTCGCCTATGTACACGTGAGTGGATCAAAGACCACCCCTATATCCTTGAATATATGAATGGGTTAAATCTAATGGTGGATAGCGAGAAGTTTTTCACCATTGGACAAGGTTCAATGTCCATTAGGGCCTAGCCTAAATCCATGGGAGCAACTTTAGGTAGTTGTCAAAGCCCAACCCTATGTTCTTAAGTTTATGGACCAAGTGGGTTGGATCCAATGGTGGAAAGCGAGTAGGTTTTCACTGCTTGGCAAGGTTCAACTCCCACAGGGGCCTAACCTAAAGCCATGGGAGTACCTTGAAGTAGTGGTTGAATGTGTCGTTGCACCCTTAGAGATTATATTAAATGGTCTCATAATTGTGCATACATGTGGATCGAGGCCCACTCCATGTCCTTTTGAAAAAGTCCAAAGGGGTTGGATTTAATGGCGGAAAGCAATGAGTTTTTCACCACTTGACAAGTTTCAATTCCCAAAGGCCTAGCCTAAAACCATGGAGGCACCTTGAGGTATGGTTGAAGGCCTAGCCTAAAGCCATAGAGACACTTGAGATATTGGTTAAATGTGTGGTCATATAGAGAGAGATTATATTAAATAGTCTCATGACACGTGCACACATAATGAGATTAAAACTTACCCATAGATTTTTCAATTTTAAAAAATCAAATCTTACTAATGTAATTGGATTTTGAAAATTTCATTTACTAAAACTATTAAAATTCAAAACTCATAAAAATTATAAAAAAATACCAAACAATATATCTATGATCCAAAAACAAAATTAATATTTGTTTTTTTTGTTTTTTTTGACAGAAACGAGTAGATTGTTATATTAATTCTTGGCTGAAAAGCCGTAATTCGGTTTACATAGAGATGTGCAATGATCAGGTTTCTATTCTATCCGACTCCATTTGATTTCCCCTCCACTGAGCTTGCATTTTTTACTAGCTGCAGTTCTTACAACTTTGTCTATCTTTCCTAGACTGCTAATACAGACAAACTGCTTCATTAAAAGACAGTAAAACATATTAAACAGGCTGATTTAAGGAATGAAATCCCAGCTTTCCTCTCCATCTCTTAGAAGCGTTCCGGGAGGGAGAAGCACCGCTTTGTTAGCTTCTGCATCGGCTTCTTTATTGTTTTCTCTTTTAACATGCAAGAACTCTAGGTTCTGGAAAGTGTTAATCAGAATTCTAATTCTGCTGATGAGTCTTGCTAGTCTTACATCTGATGGAGTGGTTTTATCCACCATGAGCTTAATTATGGTCTGAGAGTCTCCAAAGATGATTGCGTCTTTGATGTCCAGGTAGGTGAGCATCTTGAGTCCCTGAAGGAGAGCCAAGGCTTCTGCTTGAATGCTGGAGTTGAAGCCCACTCCCCAGGCATATCTAGATTCGATTCTGCCATCTGCATTTTTAATGACCCCACCAGCTCCAGAATTGCCAGGATTGCCCTTTGCGGCTCCGTCAAAGAACAAAGTTTTCCTTGCCTTTATTTTGCATAATTCATCTAGATCTTCAGTATTGAGGCGAATTTTCCATTGGTTTAGGGGAGGGGGGGGACCTAATTTTGTCAATGAATTGAAGGCCCAACGAATTCCCCCAGGCTGCGTCTTGATCGTTGAGGCCTTCCCTGTCCAACTAGTCTCCCATACAATCCTTCAGATGGCTTTTGATTTTGCTCCAGATCATTGCAGGATCACTCTTTTTGTCATTAAATATCCTGTTGTTTCATTCCAACCAAATGTGCCAATAGATGATTTTTGGCAGCACGATCCAGGCCCTTTTAATCTGCTGGTTTTGAGTGCCTCCAGGGTACCTGTAAGCTCAGTTAGCAAAGAGATCTGAGCAGTGGGTGGGCGTGATGACTTTGGCGTTCAGAGGACTTAGCGCTTCTTTCCAGAGAGCCATAGCGAAATTGCATGACAACATCAGGTGGGCGGCTGTTTCCTCATCGTTTCCACATAGAGAGCAGCGCGAGGGGCCGCTGAATCCCCTTTTCCGCAGTCTGTCTTCCGTCAGAATCCGATGGTGGCCAAGAAGCCAACAGAACACATCGATCTTGGGGATCATAGGGTGAGACCAAATCCCCTGCTAGGGTCTTGGATTAGGCAGCGCATATGGTTTCTGAACGAGCTGCTTATAACCCTGAGCGACAATATACTTGCCTGGGGTCGATCCCCAACCTCGTTGATCTGCCTTATTGCTATTTAGAGGTGCTTTGCCATTAAGATGATTTAGAAGATTGGAGAAGTCTTTAGTCAGATGCGGAGGTACCTCAATGTTTCTCCAGCACTACCAGCTATTGTTTTCCCACTGAGACAGATCCCACATCGTTTTGACTCCAGCGCTGTCCATCCAGTCTTTTAGCAGGGACAGAGAGCAGTCCTCCACAATGGGGACGTTGCCCATAATGTTGTCTTCCCATATTTTGATACGTTTCCCGTTCCCCGGGATCCAATGCAAGTGTTGTTTAATTAAATCAAGGGCTCTATCACACAGTTTTTGGATCATAGTTCCAGAAATGGTTAATGGATTATCAAGACAGCGGGTTCTCTGTCCACAGAAGTACTTCTTCCACAGTACAAGTTGAGCCCAGCCTGGCTTTGTCGCAATTATCCTCCATAGCAGCTTTGCTCCCAAGGCAATGTTTTGGTTGTTAATGTTCTTGAATTGCAGACCCCCTTCCATTCTGGGCAGGGAGATTGTATCCCAGTTTATTAAGGGTATTCTCTTTTCATTGGCTTTCCCTCCTTTCCAAAAAAAGTTCCTGATATACTCCTCAATTTTCCTTGTAATGCCAAGAGGAGCCATCATCACTGCAGACTGATAGATAGGAAGACTATTTAGAACATATTTTATTAGCACTGTTTTACCTGCTAGGTTGAGCCAGTTGTATCCCCAGGAACAGATTTTTGACTTGATTTTATCTAGCAGAGGCAACCAGTCTTTACTGAGGGCTCTTTTTTGGAAGATAGGGAGCCCCAGGTACTTAAAGGATGACCAGGCACATGAGGCTGCAAAACCAAAATAGTTAGAAATAGCTTGAATCGTTCTGGCCTTTATATTCCAACAGTAGATGTGACATTTGCCTTTGTTGAGGTTACTTCCTGAGTCCTCACAAAATTCATCCAACACTTCTTTGAAATTTTTTGCTGAGGGCAGGGAGGCAGCGCCCAGGAGTAGAGTATCATCTGCGAACAGGGCATGATTTATACTTTTGACGCCTCTTGCAATGTTTATTCCCATTATTTCTTGATCCTCCTACTTTTTGTTCAAGAGGAAGCTAAGGACGGAGGCTTGGATCACGAAGAGCAAGGGTGATAGAGGGCACCCTTGCCTTAACCCTCTGGAGGCCTTTAAAAAGTCTGCAGCCCTTCCATTCACCAAAGGGGCGATCCAAGGTTCCTTGATACAAGCCTTAATCCAATTGATGAACTTGGGACTAAACCCAAATTTGTGCATGACATCCAACAGAAACCTGTGCCTTACTCTATCAAATGCACTTTCAAGATCTAATTTGACCACCATGCCTTTTTCTTTTCGGGTCAAGCTTGAGTGTATCGCCTCCTGGACCAGTATGAAGTTGTCCACAATCTGTCTGCCCTGGATGAAGCCTCCCTGGTTCTCTGGAATGATGGACGAAAGGATAGGTTTCAACCTGTTGGCGATCACTTTTGTTATCAGCTTGTAACCTGTATTGCAGAGGGAGATAGGGCGAAATCTGGAGAAAGTGTTGGCTCCTTTTTCCTTAGGGATAAGGGCTAAGAAAGCCGAGTTGGTACCTCCTCCTATTTTCTGGCATGCTTGAGATTTTCGAACCATTCTGCCTAAATCTTTTCCCACTATCTGCCAGCAGGTTAGCAAGAATCTGGCAGTGAACCCATCTGGGCTCGGAACCTTGTCGGGCTCCATGGCGAAGAGGGCGGCTTTAATTTCCTCATTAGTGACTTCTGCTTCCAATAATTGATTTTTTTTTGGTCAAAATTAGATTCAGAACCTCATCCATTAAGGATGATACCTGACCCTGGTCCTCTTTTTCACTATACAAGCTTTTGAAATGACAGAAGGCGGCATTTTTTATGCTTTGGATATCTCTGTGGGTGCTATCCCCTTCCTTAATTTCAGAAATTGAGTTAAAGTTTTTCCGAGCCTGGGATTGCTTATGAAAGAAAGCAGAATTCCTATCTCCTGCCTTGAGCCATAGTCTACGAGATTTGACCCTCCAATACTCTTCCTCGGCCAAGCTTGCTTTTAGAAGCTGTTGCTGGAGCTCAGCTTCCTTATCCAAGACTCCTTTGTGATTACTTCATTTTCCGTCTTCATCTGATGGATCTCAAGGCAATTTTGGATCTTTTTCCTTTCTGTTGCTGGGTTGGGTAGGAGTTTAGCCCATGCTTTTAGAGCAGCCTTCACTCTTCTGAGCTTTTCTTCCCAAACGTAAAAGGCTGAGCCATTGACAGGCTGCTTCCATGTATCTTTTACTAACTGCATGAAGGTCTGTTCCTTGACCCACAAGGGGCTGAATTTAAAGGGAATGGGGCCTTGATCCAAATGAGCCACTAGATCTAGCTTGATAGGTCTGTGGTCAGACACACTGCATGGAAGAATGTGCATTCTAGATTCTAAACCAAGAAGAAGAAAAGAACTTTGAAAAAAAAATCTGTCTAACCTTGCAGCAATGTGTCCCGGGCCGAGTCTTCTGTTGGACCAGGTATATTTGCCTGATGAAGGTTTGATGTCGATCATGTCCCAATCCTGAAGCAAGTCCTCCACCCATTCGCGCGTCGGATCCCTTACAATGCTTCCTCCGCGTTTTTCGGCCAAGGATAACGTGAGGTTTAGATCTCCGGCAATGATGATGTTTTCCATAATTTCTGAATCTGCCAGTCCTCTAATGATTTCCCAACAAACCTTCTTCTCTCCAGCGTTGACTGGAGCATAAACGTTAATAAGACAAAGGATCTCATCTGAGCCCACATGCTTCAGCTTTGTGAACAACCAGTGAGCGGTGGCGATTTCATGTACCTTCATGAATTTGTTTGTGTTCCATAGAGTTCCCATGCCTCCTGAGGCACCCCAGGCTGAGACTGCCTGTCCTTCACTTCTTTTCCAAAGATTTTTGCCTATATGGAGGAAGGCCTTATCCTCCATTTTAGTCTCCTGGATGAGGAGTATGCAGGAGAATCGGATCTTATCAGACTTTTCATGGCTTCTTCTTTTATCTTGCTCCCCATACCCCTGCAGTTCCAGGAGACGATCTTCATTACTTGCCTTTGGAATGGGGAGCTCCTTTGGAGCTCTGGATTTGGTTTCTAGTCATCTTCGGAGTCTTAGCCAAAAGTTTCTCGAGGGTGGGATGACTTCCTTGCACTTTGTCTTTGTATGTTTCCTGCTCTCTCTTTTCTCGAGCGGATTTCCGGCCTCTCATTGACCGTCTGGGCGAAGCCTGTGTGCTTGCTATTTCTCCTTCCTCTTCTGAATCCTCCGAACTTTGCCCATCCTCAGTCTCTTCTGAGAGTATCTCTTCCGTTATGACTGTATTTTTATCGGCTTGCTTTGACTCCGATTGGGGCTCATTATGCGATGGTCCTTCATTTGGTGTCTCTGTTCCTTGGGAGTTTTCTATTGCTAAACTTAACTGATTAAATTTGTTCCTTTGATCCTCCATGTGAGGGGTTTGAAGCCCTGAGCCGGCCTGAGGGACTTTGGTATTGTTATTGCCGGTTCTTGGAGGTTTGTTTTTGGCTCTTTTAACCTGAGTCCATCCTTCCTCCTTACCCTTCTCTACATCACTGTTCTTCGGACAATCTCTAGCAAAATGGCCGTAGATGTGGCATTTCCTGCACTTAAACGGGAGCTGCTCATAGTCCAGTTTTTGGATATGCGACCAGCTGCCCACTTTGATCTTTATCGCCTCCGGCAGACCGATTTCCAGATCAACTTCAACACAAATTCTGGCGCAGTCAAATTGATCTTTGTTGTTGGCGCGGTCAATGAATTTGCCTAGGGTATTCCCGATGTGCATGAGGGATTCCCAGTTCCAGCAATGCATTGGCAGATTAGGCAAACGAACCCACACGGGGACGGCTGAGGGCACGTCTACAGTTGGGTCGAAATCAGGCATCCATTTATTCAGATACAGCCCTTGAGGGCCCATGAAGTAAGGGCCATTGCAGAATATCAGCTCCTTGTCTTCTTTTTCGGCGTATTCAAACAGGAAGAAACCCTTCCCCAAGAAGTACGAGGTAACTCTGCTCTTGATGAGTGGCGCCCAGTTCCTTGCGACCCAACTCTCTGTGGATTTGGTGGAGGGCCAGAGCCCAGTGAACTGTCCAACTAATGCACGCTCAGCAAGAGAGAGTGCAACCTGGATCGACTTCTCGGGAGGAAGCGAGATCTCAGGAATGTCCTCCAGGCGTTTGACAAATTTCGCTGCCTCAGTCGATTTCTTTTTGGGTAGAGAACTCAGAAGGCTGATGAAAGCCTTGGCTTCAGAGGGGGCCGAAGGAGGAGGCTCCATTGGATCAATATTATGCTCGAATCAATCGAGCTCAACCTGGAGCAGCGGGCATAGCCAACGCAGCTCAGATCGAGCAAGGGAGGATCCGGATCGCCAAAGAAGGCTGCGCGCAAAGGGCCGAGGCAGTGGATTGCCAACCCTAAAGCGCAACGCAAATCAGTTTTTGCAAAAAAAATAAAATTAAATAAATAAATAAATATTAAAATTCAATATTTATTATTAACATATATAACTAATATTAAAATATATTAATAAATTGTAAACCTGTGAAATATATTCATAAATTTTTAACTAAATGATATTTATTTTGCAAAATATATCGAGATGCATGATCCCCATTATTTGAAACGACCCTGAAATAAATCATTAAAATAAGCAGTAGTCTATAACGCGACTTTTTGAAAGCCTTTCCGGCAGATTTCTCCGGTCAAAATCCGGCAGCAATTCATTGGAATCCCAAGTTTGATAGCTAGTTTCTGCACAATCAATGGCTCCCAGGGGTTTTTCAGGACACTGAATCCAAA
>APFE031091568.1:115278-178475 GCA_000404065.3 Pinus taeda | reverse complement strand
AATCAAGATTTAACCTCATTTCTTCCACCGGATTCTGTCACCGGAATCTCCAAAAAGTCGCATTATAGACAACTCCTTAAAATAACTTTAAAATATTAAATTAACATTTCACTTTATTAAACCGGCATTATTTTGTTCTTTTAAATTTTATTTAATTTTTTATAATATAAACACCAAAATATAAAATAACTTTAAAATATTAAATTAACATTTCACTTTATTAAACCGCCATTATTTTGTTCTTTTAAATTTTATTTAATTTTTTATAATATAAACACCAAAATATATTCAAGGAATCACGGGAAGTAAAAGATTAACATTATAGTTCTACAACATCATTTATAGTAATGCAGTTATTATCTGGGTCGCAGTTGTGTTGAGTTTGTGGTCAAATCTATATTAATTTAGGATTCATTAATAATAAAAATATATTAATTTAGGATTCATTAACGATGAATATTTTAAAATATTTTTATTTATTCTCATTTAAATATTCATTAAATTAGGTATGGTGTTTTACTTTTTAATTGGTAGTTATAAATAAATTGTTAATGTGTAAAGTTATTTTCATTTGTTTGCTTTAAGTCCATAAAACTTTAAATCATTATTGTGGATTTAAAAGTAAAAATAAAAAATAAAAAAATTATACCACTATTTAAAAAAAAATATTGGGTCAATATTATATATTATACTTAATTCAGAAGTTAACCAAATTCAATCAATACTAACAATTTATTTATTTTATTTATTTTTTAATAAATTAGTCAATTTGTGGGGTTAATGAAATGACTATATGATTTTGGAACATTGTGAATTATTTCTTTTTCTACGTTAAGACTAACCTAAGTACCCATGGGGGATTTGAACAACCTAAGTACCCACGGGGGATTTGAACAGGTGACCTATTGCAAGGAGTGCTTTAACAAGGCACCCATTCACTGTCAATCCAAAACCCTGTGGGCGAACATTGTGAATTATTACCAAGTTTATAATTTAATATTTTTTTGGGAGTTAGAACAACATGTCCATATACTTATTTTTAATGTTTATTACATAATGATACAATTTTTTAATGTAATTAAATATTCTACGTTATCCATTATGAGGTTTATAATTTAATATATTTGAAAGTTATAACAATAGTTCCATCTCATAATTTACTTGTGATTTCCAATTTTTTAATTCAAGATCAGTGTTTTACAATATCATTTTTCACAAGAGTATTGTTGATGAAGTGTGAGAAAAATTTGTTTCAATATCATTTTTCACAAGAGTATGGCTGATGGAGTGTGGAAAAGAATGTGTTTCTTATTGTAGTATACAACAAGTGTATACAATACACTTGATGGAATGCAAAGAATTTGTGAAATTTATTAAGTAATTAAAATAATACTCTAATCTTCTTATAAAGCATAAGCCTTATTTAATCAAACTAATTTACCAAATATATATTTATTTTAAATTAATATATAATTTATTAAAAAAATATTGGCTATTGTAAATTGGTCTTTGGACCTTGAGCAAACTCCACCTCATTTATTATATTTTACTTTAATATTTAGCTATATTTAAACTAAGCCACAAAGACTAGCTACTATGTAGCACTTGTTTATATGTTGCAATGTGCCTTAGTAGATTAGAATTCTATTTTTTTCTTAATATATATATATATTAGTAAGGACGAGGATCACCAGGGTACAAACCAACCAACAATGTAGGGTGACAGCTAGTATAACTGCCTTAAATGCATATCATAGATTCTAAAGCAACGAACAATAGCATGTTCAATTTGATAACCAATCAAATTGAACATAAATAAATTAAATTAGTTCTAAAAAATTAATTAATTTTAATTTCCAATATTAAACTATAGAAATATTGCATCGGGTTTTTGGTCAAAGCCAAACTAATAGTTTGACCAAAAACCCAATGCAATATCTATTACCAGTGGTAGGGATAATAACATGATTTTATATCGAAGGATTCAAATTTTATTTTTTGCTCTGCGCATGCTCGCTCGGCCCTGCATCCTGTGAGATCTGCACTCCGCGGACCTGGAACACTGCGTGCGCGCTTGCTCCCTGCACTCTCCGATCCCTGTGGGCGGGTTTGTCGAGGGCGCTAGCTTCAGGTTGCGGTCAGCTAGGGTTTGACTGTTGGCTCTCCATGGAGGAGCCGACTCCCCCCCAGGGGTCTTCCTCCCCTCCTCCGCCTTCCGCCGCTGAGGCCTTCAGAACCTTACTAGCCTCTCTGCCCAAGAAGAAAGTTGTAGAAGCTGCCAAGTTCGTGAAAAGGCTAGAAGATATCCCCGAGATCGCTCTTCCTCCTAAAGGTCCGATTCAAGTAGCATTATCTCTGGCGGATTGAGCTCTGGTCGGTCAGTTTACAGGTCTCTGGCCCTCCCCGAAATCAACAGAGAATTGGGTTGCTAGAAACTGGGCTCCGCTGATCAAAATCAAGGTTACATCTTCCTTCCTCAGAAGAGGATACTTCTTATTTGAATTCTCAGATAAAGAGGACAAGGATCTCATCTTCAGAAACGACCCCTACTTCATGGGCCCTCAAGGGCTGTATTTAAATAAATGGATGCCAGACTTCGATCCGGCGGTGGATGTGCCTTCTGCGGTCCCGGTATGGGTAAGGCTGCCCAATCTACCGGTACACTGATGGAACTGGGACTCTTTGAAGCATATCGGAAACACTCTGGGGAAATTCATAGACAAGGCCAATAGCAAAGATCAATGCAACTGCGCCAGAATTTGTGTGGAGGTAGATCTGGAGGTCGGATTACCAGAAGCCATCAAAATAAGGGTAGGTCCTTGGATGCACTTTTAGAAGCTGGACTACGAACAACTGCCGTTCAAATGCCGGAAGTGCCAAGTCTACGGACACTTTGCCAGAGATTTCCCGTCCAAAGGGGTAGAGGAAAAAGGGAAGGAAGAAGGATGGAATCAGGCAAAAGACCCAAAACTTCATTAAGGAAGAATGCTAATGTTAATGCTAGAGCCCCCCAAACGGGCCCTGCTCAACATTCATCCATGGAAAGCCAAGGGAACAAATTTGAGATCCTTGGATCTGAAATCATGAATACTGAGGAGACAAAAATTATGAAAGAAGTCTCTTCGCCTAAATCCAAAAGTGTACCAGAGAGATCCAAAGAGAAGATGTCAGAAGAAGAGGAGGAAACCCAAGAGTTCGAGGAATCGGAGGAAGAAGGGGAAATCACAGTCTACTCTCAGAAGATCTACAAGAGGACGAATGTCAACAAAGGAAAAAAGGGATCAAGAAACATACAAAGACAAGCTGCAAGGTAGCCAGCCAATGCTAGAGAAACTCCTAGCAAAAACCTCGAAGATGAAGAGGATCCAAACCCAGAGCTTCAAATGAGCTCATCACAGCAAAAGTAAATGATGAAGATAGTCTCCTGGAATTGTAGGGGAATGGGCTCCAAAGCTAAGGAAGAAGCAATGAATAGTTTAATAAGACTGGAAGCCCCAGACATTCTTCTCATCTAGGAGACTAAACTGGAGGACTCAGCCTTCCTCCAAGCAAGCATAAAATTTTGGAAGAAAGATGGAGTGCATGCAACCTCTGCCCATGGAGCATCGGGAGGACTTGGGTCGCTTTGGAATCCAAATAAGTTCTCTCTAATCTTTGAGTCTCTAAGAACTCATAGGATTTTATTAAAATTGCAGCACTTAGAATCTAAAGAAATTGTTAGTCTGGTCAATGTATATGCTCCTAACAATGCAGGTGAAAAAAAACTATGTTGGGATTCCATCAAAGATTTGGCAGATCTAGAAAATTTGGAGAACATAATCATAGACGGAGACCTCGACCTCCCCCTCCTCTTGTCAGAAAAAAGAGGAGGTAGTATTGTCAGAGATCCGACAAGAGAAGCAGTGGAAGATCTCATGCAAGATTGGGACTTGATAGACATTAAGCCGACTATTGGCAAGTACACGTGGTCAAACAAGAGGGTTGGCCCAGGTCACATAGCTGCAAGGCTGGACAGATTTTTGGTGCAAAGCTCCTTCCTGCTTCTTGGATTAGAAGCTAGATCGCATATCCTCCATAGCAGCTTATCAGACCACAGGCCTATTAGCTTGGAACCATTGACCCCCAAGGATCTGGGGCCTATTCCATTCAGGTTCAGCTCTCTTTGGATCAAAGAGGCAGATTTTATGGACAAAGTCAGAGACTGCTGGAAATACCCAGTCAAGGGATCCGCCTTCTTTATGTGGGAGGAAAAACTCAAAAGAGTCAAAGTCATGCTAAAAAATTGGGCCAAGACCCTGCCCAACCCTGTTGTGCAAAGGAAAAAATTTCAAATCAAGCTAGAACAACAATATCTTCATCTCGAAGCAGCGTAAATTACAAAAGAAGAGTTGGAAAAGGAAGCCAGGCTCCAACAAAGCTTCCACAAGGCCTGCCGGGCAGAAGAGGAATATTGGAGGCTCAAGTCCAGAAGTCTTTGGCTTAAATCTGGAGACAGAAACTCCTCCTTTTTCCATAAACAAGCCCAAGCCAAGAAAGGGCGAAATTCCATCATGGAAATAAAAGAAGAAAACAACGTCTTGAAGGATTTTACATGCATAAAAAAGGTAGCCTTAGAACACTTTGGGAGGTTGTATAGGGAGGATCTATTAGTTGATCAAAATGACAGCCTATTAGACGTTGTCCCTAGTCGCATCACCTCCAAGATGAACCAGACACTTGAAAGCAAAATCACACACAAGGAAGTCAAGGAGGCCCTTTTCACAATGGATCCCGACAAAGCCTCGGGACTGGATGGTTTCAAGACTAGATTTCTACAAACCTGTTGGCAGATCATTGAGAAGGAGTTCCTCAAAATGATTCAAAAGTACCAAGACTGCTAGAAGATCGGGGGCTATACAAATTCAGCCTTTCTTACCCTCATTCCCAAAGAGAAAGGAGCAAACTCTTTCAGCAGATTCCGCCCAATTTCCTTATGCAATATTGGGTACAAAGTTATAACTAAAGTGATAGCTAACAGGTTGAAAAGAATTCTCCCCAAAATCATCCCCGACAGCCAAGGAGGATTTATCCAAGGGCAGACAGCTGGTAGAAAACTTTATGCTGGTTCAAGAGGAGATCCACTCTAGCCTTCATCAAAAGGAACAAGGTATGGCTATTACATTAGATCTTGCAAATGCATTTAATCGTGTTAGGCATAAGTTTTTGTTTGATGTGCTACATAAACTGGGGTTCGGTCAAAACTTCATCAAGTGGATCAGAGCATGCATTTCAGAACCTTGGATTGCCCCCCTGGTGAATGGTAGGGCGACGGAGTTTTTCAAAGCCTCTAGAGGACTGAGGCAGGGGTGTCCCCTTTCACCCCTCCTATTCGTCCTTTAGGCCTCTGTCCTCAGTTTCAACTTAGATAAAAAGCAACAAGAGCATGAAATCGCTGGCCTGTGCATTGCAAGAGGGGTAAAAAATATCAATCATGCCCTCTTTGCGGATGATACAATTCTGCTGGGGGCTGCTTCTCTTCACTCAGCTATAAAATTCAAACCAGTTATGGAAGAATACAGTAAGGTTTCAGGCAGCATATTAAACAAGGACAAATGTAATATTTACTGCTGGAATACCCCTGTTTCAATTGCAAATTCAATAGCCAGATGCCTAGGGTTCGCAGCCTCTGTTTCCTAGTCCTCATTTAAATATCTTGGGCTACCAATTTTCCACAGGAGGGCCCTGGGCAAAGACTGGTACATGTAGTTAGACAAATTCAAAACCAAAATGCAAGCATGGGGAGCTTCTTGGCTCAATATCGCCGGAAAATCAGTGCTCATTAACGCAGTGCTCAGAGGTCTTCCATTATTTAAATTCTCAGTCCTTCTGGCACCTGTGGGAATCATCAAAAAGATGGAGGAGCTAATCAAACAGTTCTTCTGGAAAGGAGGCAACCAAAACGATAAGAGGATTTCCCTAGTCAATTGGGAAACAGTCACCAAACCAATTTATGAGGGAGGATTTAATTTCAAAGACCTCAGAGCTCAAAATCTAGCCATGGGAGCCAAAATATTATGGAAAATCGTAGTGCCTAATCCAGGTTGGGTATAGGTTGCTCTGTGGAGGAAATATTTTAGAGGCATGAGACTCAGATGCCTGGAACAGCCAAAAAATGAACTCAGAACTCCTCTCAGTTTGTTCATCAACAGAATCGGCCCATTGATAAGCAACCATACATTCTGGATCCCAGGGAATGGCAAACGAATTCAATTGTGGACTAATAGTATCCTGGGCAGACCTCCGCTAGCTGTGCTGAGAGGCACGACAGAATTGAAGCGCTGGATGTCTGAGCAAAATATCATCACCCTGTGGGACGTTTCTATCTGGAAGGACGATGCCTGGGTGGGTTGGAAGTAGTGCCCTGTTCCTCCCGCACTGCTTTCAGAGTTGGCCAGGCTCTACACGAATTTACATGGGCTGGCTCCCACTCATGCGCGCAGGCAGGAGGCGAGAGGTTGAGGCTCAATGCATGCAGGCTACACAATAGCTCAGGGATATGCTAAGTGTCTGGAGCGTCCCCATGTGCCCCCCAATCCTACCCCCTGGATTGGAGTATGGAAAATCCGTTCAATTCCAAAAATTGATCACTTCTGTTGGCTCCTCTGCCATCAAAAAATTCTCACAGAAGACAGGCTCCAGAAAAGGGGCATCTATGGCCCCTCTAGATGCATGATGTGCAAAGAAAACCCAGAAACCGCCCTCCATCTCATGGTCAAGTGAAATTTTGCAGTCTCCATTTGGCAGGAGCTTCTTGAGGCCTGGAAATACAAGTTTACTTTCTCCACCTCAATTTTGGGACTGTTCGCAGGTTGGATGACCAAATATCCAGGTCCACTCCCTAAAAACAAAACAATCAGGTCAGCGTGGAGTGCTTTGCCTAAATTTATCAGTTGGCAAGTTTGGTTGGAAAGAAACAGAAGAATATTCTAGAGTAAGGAACAAGACTACAGATTAGTTGTCAACTCAATAAAAAGTCAGCTAACTGAGTGGCTGGCAGACAAAGGAGATGATTTTAATCTAAATCAGCAGGACAAAGATTTAGGATCTGTCCTCAACTTCAAATTTCAAAAATTGAGTAGCTCGCCTCCATCCCTCAAAGAATGGCAAATTAGGGAAAACGAAGAAGACTTCCAGCACTGGTTGTCCAACCAACCTCTTCCCTCTCTCTTCTTTGATGGGGTAGCAAAAGGGAATCCCAATGTTGCTGGCGCAGGAGGGCTTATCATCAATCCATGTGGTTCTTCTTCACACAAATTTGGTTGGGGATTAGGCCATTCCTCTAGTATACAAGCTGAGGCGATGGCCATCTTCCAAGGTATCAAACTCCTTAAGGAGCTAGGACTTGAGGTGGCAAACGTCTTTGGAGATTCCCAGGTTATCATAAGTACAGTGGTGAACAATTCCAACCCAGCTAATCTGCAACTTGCATGATTATTACAAGGATCAAAAGCATGGCCAAGTCCCTAAATCTGAATTACTTCCATGTCTTAAGAAACAATTACAAAGAAGCTGACATTGAGGCAAACAATGCAGTTCACTTAGACGCCGACAAAATTCTCAGAGACAAGGAAATCCTTTGGGACCCAATCCCTTAAAGGGCCATGTTTTATTGCTTTATATTATAGCAGTTTGTTTGTATCTTTCAGCTCAGGAAATTAGCAGCCAAAACTCACTATCTCAAGTGTAAAAAAAGGAAGCTGAAAAGAGTAGGAGAGTTATTCCTTTTGTGGGAAAGTCATGCAGAATTTTGTCTTTTTTCCTGTAACCGAATTTGAGGCTGTTAGCCAATCAGTTAATGAAATCCTATAACCATTCTTGTAAAAAAAAAAAAACATAATTTCATATAAATTTTATTACAAGGAAAAAAAAAAAAAAAACTTAAAAAAAATATATATTCTATTTTTACATTATATTATGACATAGATGTGTAATTTATTTCATTCTTAATATGAAGTTCATATATAATATTTAAAATTTATTAATTAAAAAGGGCCAATATGAGTTATAAAGCATATGTGTGTGTAATCATTTCTATTAAATCATGTTGAATTTATATCGTGAATAGTACAATTTCAAAATAGCAATGGCCTCATTCCTACCATATTTAATGGCCAACGGGTATAAGTAGAAAGACACAGATATTAACAAAAGAAGTTATTAGACCTAAGATTGACTGCCCATATGGACCAAAATTGCTAAAAAAACAAAATGTATCCCACCATCCTCATTATCAATCCGAGTTTTCTGGAGCCTAATTATCCATCTTTTCCTCTGTTGGGTGTTGGAACACTTCATATACATGGGACTCCCTGTGTGTCATTCTCCCCTTCGAAATTATCTAGTCACTCATGAATCTACTTCTGATCTCTTTAAAGGGAGGCTAATTGATCTAGAATTTTCCAATGTTTTTGTTGTATGTCATTCAGGAAGCTAATTACTTCATTTCAGTCATTGTGTCAATCTCGTGCCAGTTGTCAACAATCACTGTCACTTGGCAGATTTGAGCCTCCAAGGAATCAAAATGTGGCGGTAAGTCCACACGCCCAGGAGAAATGACATGTGGCTACTCCAACTCCTCGCCATCATCGTGTGGTTCTACCGAATGCACAATTCCCTGTCCCTGCAGGCCTACCCCTCTCTAGGGTCGTCCTCTTTGTCGCAACATGAGAATGTTGTTAATGGTTTCCTTTGACCCCCACTTGCTTAGCGTTCCAAAAATCGAGTTTACCACTTTAGGGGGGTGACCTCTATCACTGTCGAATATGACCACTACGCCTTCCAATCCCTGCTTCCCCCAATGCAGAAATCCCCATTCTCCAATCTCCTGAGAGTGACTCTCCTAGGTGCCAACCAACCAACATCAACACGACACAACAAAAACCTCCTCCCACATGAAGAGCCTCCACTTACTCACTTGGCTTCCATCACCCTGACAAAACCAAACACTACCCACTGAATCGTCCCAAGGATTTCCTTCCACCACCCCCTATATGATGTCTCTCTACTACAAAAACAACACCACTAAACAACTTCTCATCCCCCTAGTTGCAAAAGTAGATAAAATTAGCTGTCCCGACCTGACTATTGGCTTCACCCGACTCTTCGAAGGGAGGCCAATTGATCTAGAATTTTCCACTGGTTATGTTGTATGTCATTCAGGAAGCTAATTACCTCATTTTGGTCATTTTGTCGATCTTGTGCCAGTTGTTCAACAACCATTGTCACTTGGCAGATTTGAGCCTCCAAGGAATTAAAGGGTGGAGGAAGGCCCACAAGTCGAGGAGAAATGACATGTGGTTGCTCCAATTCCTCGCCATCATCATGCGGTTCTACTGAATGCACAACTCCCTACCTCCGCAGGCCAAATCTTCTCCAGGGTCGTTCTCTTTCTCGCAACATGAGAATGTTGTTAATGGTTTCCTTTGACCCCCACCTACTTGGCCTTCCAAAAAATGGGTTGAACACTTCAAAGGGGTGTCCTATATCCCTACAGAATATGACCACTATTCCCTCCAATCCCATCTCCCCCAATGAAAAAATCAACCGGTCTCCAACCTCCCTGAGATTGACTCTCCTAGGTGCGCCAACCAAACAACATCAACAACACGCAACACAAATCTCCTCCCACAAGCAATGCCTCCACCGACTCACTTGACTTCTATCACCCTAGCCAAACCAAACATTACCCATTGAATCGGCCCAAGGATTTCCTTCCATCGCCCCCCCTATAGGTCGCCTCTCTACTACCAATACAACACCTTTGAATGACTTCTCCTCCCCCTGGATACAAAATCAGATAAAATTAGCTACCCCAACCTAACAATCGACTTCCATACTCTACCCACCCCTCCTTTCAGGGCCACAAAGTGACAAAAACAACAGTAAAAAAACCAGACCCAGAAGAACTAAAGGCCAACAAACCACATTGACAAAAGCAACAACATAATGAAACCACCACAATTAAGAGATAGGGGCGTCTATTGAACTTGGGCCAATAAGACCACCCACATTCTTTAATAATTCCCTCATGCACCCCAGTGCATTCACTATAATTGAATTCAAACAAACACTGTCGGTAACAAAAACCTGCATAGAGTAGACAAGATGGAATTACCCACATAAAGGCCCAAATTGTTGTGTCATTGCCTAGACTAACAACAAGCCAACCTTCGAATGCCTTTACCCACTTGACCAAAGTGAAGTTAGCCCTATTCTCAACATTGTGCCACGAGCCTGGATCCCAAGTGGCAGTCTACATTACCTATGGAGCTGCCACCACACCAGACTCTCCCCTTCCATTGTTCACACGCACCACCGAGACAGCAGAGAAAGGGAATGGCTTACCTGTAAGGTATCCCCTCACATCTGAACACGTACCACCCTCAACGAACTTCTCCTTCATCTCCCTCCATTTGCAAATAAGTTCTAACATCAAGAACAAATGAAATATACCCAAGAGTTTCTTCATAACATTCTCCCACTAAACACCAGGCGAAACTTGTCTAAGACGCTTCATCATCCTTAGTTATGTGTGCAACGTGTATTATCGCCCATGTCTTGGACATTCATTCAGGCAAATGATACCCCAGTGGTGATATAAATCAAATAATCTAATATTCATATTGAATTATATATATATCACCCACGTCTTGGGCATTCATTCGAGAAGCTGACACCACATCGGGGATATAAATCAAATATTTTAAGTTTTGCACTTAAAAAGAGGTTTGTATATTGAGAGATTTGATCCCTCTCAGACAACCATCATTGGCTGCTATCCGCAAATGTGGGTTGACTCATCACTGTTATTTAAGGAAAACCAAGCTACCTGGAATTACCCATTAGTGGTCCATAAGGGAACATAATTTTATTCATACCAGATACCTCTAGATCTTGTGTCGTTAACTCATTTCCTTATGTTCGAAAAAAATAAACACTTAGCTAAACAAAAATAGTTTTAATACATAATTTAAACACAAATACTATCTCATTACCAATTAAGTTATTTTATAATAATTTAACAAATCTAATTAAAAACCGAGAATCATATTGCCATCACTTTTCTAACCTATCATGAAACATGCAATCTATATTTACACTAAATAAATACTTAAAAAAATATTTAAATTCATAGGAAGTAATATTCTTAAAATAAAAGCACCGTTTTCTTTCCTCAAGGGTTTCAATTTCGAAGCTATATTGCATCGACGGCTGAATGCATCCCTCCTACCAAATAAATTTAGATTCCATCATGTCATATAATTTTTTTAACCTAATAAAACATGTATTATGATTAATAAAGTGGAGCCTATATCATTATTATTCCCTGCCATAGCACCGTAATAACATATTAAAAAATATTGATGTTCACATAATTTCAAAGTGAACAAAAATTAAAAATGATTTTACAAAGTTTACATTATAATATTTAAAATCATTTTAATTTTTATAATTTATTTATTTATTTGATATCTATTGATTAGAGTTTTATGTGTCACATTTGTACTTGGCTACACGACTTTTAATATTCAAAAATATGATGTTGATATTAATTTCAAAGTGATCAAAAATTAAAATGATTTTACAAATTTACATTATAATATTTAAATTTCATTTTTATTTATTATTAATTTAATTTATTTATCTGAATATATATTGGTTAGAGCCTTATTGTGCCATTATTGTACTTGGCTACACGACTTTTAATATTGTTCCAGATACTCTCTCACTTTAGCGTTATAACAGATCTTGCAATAATGAATCTTATCTCTCACATGCTCCCAACATCGTTGATTTATCTGATCTAAAATTCACATTGAGTATATTATCCTGTGATGGTGTGCGGCTCAAGGAGTAGACTCCCTTATCCATGAGTCTCGGCTCTTGCCAAAATCATAAAAAATTAGTATATGTGCTTGCAGGTTGTTGGATGTATTTTTGGTGTTATAGTAGCAGCTACGAGAATTGATCCTAAGTCTTCCTTAGATTAAGTCTGGCAGTTACGGATTCACCCTGTGCCTAAATTTTTTTTATCACAGTTTAAATGCTCAATCTAAAATGATTACCGTTTAAATGCCTGACGCATCTGTGATTGTGACGCTTCTTCACAAATAAAGAAATGTATAAACATTCCTGTACAAAATTGGAGTTTATTTCACATTTAATTAAATTTGTTTCGAGTTAATTAAACAATACCCTAAGTTATTCCTGTACAAAATTGGAGTTTAGTTCACATTTAATTAAATTTGTTTCGAGTTAATTAAACAATACCCTAAGTTATTGTTTTTGCATATGCACGGGAGGAATTTCAGAATTGAAATAGTTTAATAGATTTTATTATCGTATTAAAATTTAAATATATTTTATAGGCAATCTACTTGCAAATTAAAGATGTATTTGAGATTTACGTTTATTGGTGAATTTATATTTTTTATTAATAGATAATTAAATATAATAAAAAAAATGAGTAAATATATTTGTTGATAGTTATATTTATATTTTGAAATAGATATAATGAAATTTTACATTTTTTATTATTTCAAGATAATAATTAATTAAAAAAATATTAATGTTGATATTAATTTCAAAATGACCAAAAATTAAAATAGTTTCACAAAATTTACATTATAATATTTAAATTTATTTGTCTTAATAGTAAGAGTCTTATTGTGTAATCATTATACTGGGCACTATGGCAGTCAGTGGTCAGCAAATTAGCCGTCAAGGCATTTAATGGAAACGGTACGATATCTTGCTCGGTAAAGTTTTACCTACCAAAAATTAAACATGACGTCACCTCTCCATCCACGGTTTAGTTGTTGAGACACGTCGATGACTTGTCTTTTCAGCATAGCAAAGCTATTTAATATCCATGCACTAGAATAAAGCTTCATTAAAGATTTTTTATAAATAAAAAAACAGTTGTCTATAATGCGACTTTTTGAAAGCTTTTCTGGTGGGTTTTTCTGGTCAAAATCCGGCAGCAATTTATTGGAATCGCAAGTTTGATAGCTAGTTTCTGGCCAATCAAAGCATCCCAAGGGTTTTTCAGGGTGCTGAATCCAAAGATGCAGTTAAAAACCCATTTTAACGTCAACAAATCAAGATTTAACCTCAATTCCTTCCGCCGAATTCCGTCACCAGAATCTCTAAAAAGTCGCATTATAGACAACTCCAATAAAAAATCAAAATGTAAAATCAATTTAACTCCAACTTTAACTTTACATCATTTTTTGGGTGATATTATGATTGAGAATTAATTTATGTGCTTTGAATATAAAATAGAAAGATGAGAATAATCTAAATATGTAGGGAGAAAAATCGGTTTAGTTGTCGAGACACATCGATGACTTGTCTTTTCAGCATAGCAAAGCTATTTAATATATCCATGTCCTAGAATAAAGCCTCATTAAAGATGTTTTATAAATAAAAAATCAAAATGTAAAATCAATTTAACTCCAACTTTACATCACTTTTTTTTTTTTTTTTTTGGGGTGATATTATGATTGAGAACTAATTTATGTGCTTTGAATATAAAATAGAAAGATGAGAATAATCTAGATATGTATGGAGAAAAAAAGTTACGTGGAATAAAATATGTGGAAGTAAATAACTAAAAGATGAAGAATCTTTTTTTATACAATATATTCATAAAGTTAAAACATGCTTTATTTGTATTAATAAATAAAAATATAAGTAATAAATAAATATATAAAAAAAATTAATCAAGGGAAAATTTAATTAATTTATGAATAAAATTTATGATATAATAATAATACATTTATGATTTTTTTAAAATATATATTTAATACGAAACAAAAAAACAAAATATAAAATGTAAATCAATAATAAATATAGAATTAATGGGGCTTTGCTAAAGTTTCTGGTATGTTAGGGTTTTGTAGATTTCTGAATCTTGGTCAGCGAATCTTTATTATGTACACTTCTTCTTCGCAACCCTCTAACATTTTCTCTCACTCACTGATTGGACCCATGTCGGCTCTCCTAGGGGTAGGGGGAGCCCTCCCCTCCTTCAAATCTGCGCTTCTCGGCAATCAGCGATACGCTCCTTGCCCTTTCAGTTTTGCATCGCAGCAGAAGAACAAGCAAGTTGCCTCTCCCGCTTTGGGGGCACAATGGCAGTCCAAACTAAAGGGCAACTGCCTCCTGAAGGCAACAAAAAACCATCAGGTGGTTATCCCTAACAATCGCTTGGCATAATGGCACTCCAAACTGAAGGGAAACTGCCTCCCAATGGTAGCAAAAAACCCTCAGGTGGTTATCCCCAACAATCGCATGGAACAATCCCATCAGTTCAAGCAAGATCATGCAATCATCTGAAAATTTATGGGCATTTGGCCGAGAGAAACAAACATTCTCCTCTAGATCCAGCTAAAATGGCAACCAAAAGCCTCGATTGAGCTTCGACTAAGAGCTAAAGGCTTCTTCACTTTGATTTTCGAAGATCTAGAGGACACGAGAAGAGCTCTGGACAATGGCCTTTATTTCATTAACAATGTTGGGATTTCTATGAGGCATTGGAAACCTTATTATTATTATTCGCTGCCACAATAGGGTAATAACACATTCAAAAAACATTGATGTTGACATTAATTTTAAAGTGACCAAAATAAAAATAAAAATAATTTCACAAAGTTTACATTATAATATTTAAATTTATTTTTATTTATTATTAATTTAATTTATTTCTCTGAATATCTATTGGTTAGAGCCTTATTGTGCCATCATTGTCTTGGCACTATGGCAGTCAGTTGTCAGCAGATTAGTTGTCAGGGCATTTAATGGAAACGGTATGATATCTCATTTCGCATTTGTATTTTTTAATACCAATCCAAGATTTGCCTCAATAGAGTTTCATTGTTCATTTGAATGAATATTGAAAGAGTTATTAAACTAACCCGAGTGTCGTGTCAACACCAAATACGAATTCGTAGGAACCAAACAAGAATCTTCTTGATATTGCAGGTTCATTCTCCTCGATATAAAAAAATTTAACTATTCCATCTCCCCTCGTATATAAAAATTATATAAAATTTATTATTGATATAAGACAAGCACTTGTTTGACTTAACCAACACCTGATGCAAGTTGGAAGTTGGATCTTTTAAAAGACCAAGTTACTATGTATAGACGTTGCAGTTAATTAGGTTAATTTTTGAGAATAGTAATTAATGAATTGTTATTACTTATTATTATTATTAAGATAAGTTATATTGTTTTTTTGTTTTGTTTTGGGTCAATTACTTTTAATACAATAGTTAGTTCATACATTTCAAAATTCAATAATTGAACCAAGTGGCAGGGAAACGCTAGCTATGCGGTCTTGTTAATAAAAGAAGAATGAAAGAGACAACACAACAAAGTGTATGCGAGACAATAAAACATATACATTAATTCATGTACATGCAGAGAGAACTTACAATTATTTATGAAGTTTCAACTACTTTGGAGATACTTTCATCATATAGATAATTGTCAAGGAAATCTCTCTATGCTAATTGTAATTAACTTTTTTGACAACTGTTTTTTGAATTTGGTAGTTTATGAGCCAAATATATTTTTGATGTTTTTATTTTATTTTGTTAGTGGTTCTTGACAAAAGTGGGGATATCATGTTAATGGATTGATTTTTTCGTTGTCATTAGTTTAGACAACTACTTTGGAGATATTTTCATCATATAGATAATTGTCAAGGAAATCTCTCTATGCTAATTGTAATTAACTTTTTTGACCACTGTTTTTTGAATTTGGTAGTTTATGAGCCAAATATATTTTTGATGTTTTTATTTTATTTTGTTAGTGGTTCTTGACAAAAGTGGGGATATCATGTTAATGGATTGACTTTTTCGTTGTCATTAGTTTAGATTAACCATAACCAACCAGCGTAGATTCATCTAACTTCGGATCTATCTAACATGAGAAGGGATTAAATTTATTTAGGTACAAACATCTTACTTACACAGTTTTTCTACTCCTAATTTCTTTACATGAAATTATATTACGTTATATGGACAAATAACTAAACATGCACAATATATTCGTTTTTGTTTTTTATTATAGCCGACATTTCTTTTCTATTTAAAGAATAATTTATTTTTATTTTAAGAAGAACATGTGTCAACTCCATGTTGAGGACTGACATACTTACACACCACTATCATACTGGGTTGTAGAATGAGCATCTGGGCTCAATGTTTTATTTTAGTTTTTAATTAAAATTTGAATTTATTATAATGTTTATCCCATATAGATATAATTTCAAATTTTCAAAAATTGCAAAGTTGAATGATTTTGTCTAATCATTAGAAAAAATTTATATATACATTTCTACTCTATTATTACATAATTACATATTTGAAAAAACAAACATGAATAACAACAAACTTATTTATGAAAACAATAAATTTAAATAATATATATGTAAAGTTTTATTTTATATGATATAAGTTATAAATAAAAGATAGCTAATATCAATTTCTTTTATTAAACATATAAATTTTTATATGAGATAATAACATTTTAAATGTTACTTACTTCTTCTTTATATGTCCTAATACTTACTTAACCCTTTTTCTAACACTTGAAGATTCTATTTTAACATATGACCCCTTTGACACGAAAAAAAGACAAAATCTAAAATAAAAAATTATATAAATTTGTTTTATATTTACTATTAGATTCTAAAGCCACATAAAATTGTAGGTACCTTTGAGACATTATCAAATCAAAATTGCAATACAAGTTTTTCCATTATATTAAATGTATTATCTATATTTAAACTAAGCGGTAAGGACTAGCTAAAATGTAGCACTTGTTTATAATTGATCGTAAAATATTTTTTTATTATTAATATATTTTTGTTTTAAATATTACATGCCTACTGAATTACACATCATGTAGTATCGTTAACATTATTTTTACATGTCTCCTCAATCGAGGTGCGAGTTGGCGGAGTGGTCTTAGTGGGATCCAAGCTAAGGACAGAATAATCATGAGGAAAAAAGAAAGGTGGCCAGATGACGATCCTCATTTAACTCTCTACATCTGAAAGGTGGCGACGAGCATAGTTAAGATTTTGGGAGGTGTGGGTTTTGATTACCAAGTTTCGCTCTAAGGTCTTGTTCTAGAACTATTGTGTGGTCGTTTGCGTCGGACAAGCGATTCTTCAAGGCTTCAAGCATGGTTATGGACTGGTGGCTATGGCGCTTTCTAGCCTCCTAGTTGGCAACAAATTGGTGCGGGTATGCTCTCTTGGTTAATTCTAATTTCCTCCTCTCAGGTCTGGTTCTCTATAATTCCTTGAACATAATGATGGTTGTTTCTAACTCGAGAAGCGTGGGAAGTATTGAGGGTTCCTGGGTTGTTATTGAAGAAAGAATTGTTATATGTGTTCTCCGATTTGTGTTCTCTACCGATCTTTTTGTACTCTTTGGAATTCTGCTTTCTATGATGGCTCTGTACTCTGCAATTATTGTTGGGGTCTCATACAATGTTCTGGGTTTATGGGCTTGTGAGCGATTATTTTTATTAATGATAGACCATTTGCATCGGGCGACCTAGGTTAATTGTGTGAATATTTACCTTGCCCGACGACAACCTATATTTTCAAAGGGCTTTTGGGTCTAGAAGGAAAACGAATATGGACCTTTGGTTGCGGCTGAGTCAATGCTGAGGATGATTTTGGGTTTTCTATCTCAGTTTCTCACTGTCGCTCTGTATCATATTTACTCACCTTTGTAGGGTTATATCTCTTCTGGTTTGGTAAAGTTCCAATGCCTTCCATCCTATTTGCGGGTAGAGATTCTGCTTGGTCGGGCTTCTGGAAGGTTAGGTTTTGGGTTTTTTGGTTTCAGTATCATGCTCCCTTGTGTGGTCTACAAGCCATTCCTACGACATGACCCTTCTCCCAGAAAAGGAACAATGGTCGAGGAGAACAGGCCTAGAGTTGCAATAGAGGTCGAGGGCGTGGAGGTAGGCAAGCCCAACCTCCTCCAGCCAGGGGTAGAGGATGTCGAGGTAATGTGGGGAAGTCCCGGGAAGCTACTCAGGGATATTATAGTAATACGTCTCGCCCTGTCCGCTAATTGATATCCAGTTGGGAAACAAAGCTAAAACAACAAGCCGAGAGCTCTGATTTAAACATGGAGGAATGGAAGTCTTAGTCCAAGACCCTAGTCACTCTCATGGAATATACACTTAGTTTCAACAGATAGTTTATCTCTACTAGCTTATGAAGAACATCGTGGAACAAGCTATATGGTCCAATTCTATTGGGCCACCTAAACCAGATTATGCTCTTCCAGAAATTGACAGAGAATTTCAATTGGTCCAACTCCAGATCCGACTCCAAAATGTTCACCTCAACCGGATTGAGAAGCACATCCCTTGCCTTCCTCATACATAGTTGTCGGGTTTGAGTGCCAAAGATTCGACGCCTATGGATTCCTTTGATGAGTAATAGGATAATTAGCATGGTCAAGTTTTTTGAAAATTTTGTGTAGTTCATCTCATGGAATTACAATCTTTCTGCTTATGTTTTAGCTATATAGGTATTAGGAGTAATAAGGATATTCAGACTTATATTGCATTACTAGACAGTTTGAGAACCTTTAAATTTTGGTTGTCTTACAATACAGTTAGATGGCCAAAAAACTCGGTTTCCCAGTGGGCGGGTTTTGAGGCCATCTAACACTGTTAGATTTGTATGTAAACTTTGTCTGTTTTTTGAAAAGTCATAGAAAGGATTTGTCAAGTTTACAAAAAAACATTATTTTTACATGTCATTTGTTAACTCCATATTAAGTAGTGAAGGAATAATATATATATATTATTCAACATGCATATTAAATTATTTTATTTGTAACTCATATTTTTTTTTAATAGTTTTTAAATACTACATATGACTATAATTAGAATGGAATAAATTACAACATCTCTCTCACAATAAAAGTGAAAATAGGATATATATATATATAAACTTATAGTAAAATATTTTTTGGTATTATTACTTTTTTGTTTTAAAATACATGTCACTGAATTACACATAAGATAGTATCAATAACATTATTTTTACCTGCCATTTGTTAACACAATATTAAGTAGTGAAGTAATTACACATCTCCTTCATACTAAAAAGTAAACTATTTTTTTCTTTACTTTCAATTTTTTTGTTATTAATATTTTTTAATTTGTTAATGTAAGAATTATTTTATTATTTTAAATATAACATTATGTGACAACATCTCCCTCGTATTGGGCTATATAGCACTTTTTTGACACAATAATGTTTATGGATGTAGAATAGTTGGTGAAAGAGTGCATTGTTTAGGCATTCCTTGCATAATGGTCACTAGTTCCAAACCCTGCGGTTACCCCACTTACCTAACCCTCAACTAGAGGTTATCGTGATAACTATTGGAATTGACATTATGTCACATGAGTACTAAACTGACCTAGTTGTTGATTCTTCTAGTCACAAAATAATAATAATAATAACAATAATAACTTTTTTTAAGGTGACAAATGAGTTAGGCTCTAAATTGGTGTCTGAGGTCCACTTGTTTATAGAACAAGGGATACCCTCTATATGATTTGACTACTAAAGTTTGTGGAGGGATACATACTTTATCACCCTCTGGATTTGAACCTATAATCTCCTAGGAGTATGTTATTAACCATTAGACCCACTCAAATTATACAATGTTCTTAACCATTATATCAATGTGAAAATATATTTCAAAACTGTTTTATAAATTGAAATAATTTTTGGTGCAAGTAATACCATATAAACAATTTCTCTCACAATCGTGATACACATGGAATTAATTACAACTCATACAATTAGAAGAAAATACTAGTGTAAAACTAAATTACAACATAAAAAATTATGCCACTACAAGCATAACTTGTGCAAAGGAGTGACATCTTCTTACATTAAGATAAATTCATGAAAAAAATAACATTGTGTTTGCATTTAATCTTGTATTTATGTATTTTAATGAAAAACTAATCCATATTTCTCTTCTCTCTCTTCAATGATAATTTTTTAGCAGTCGCAATGTCAGTAACTTCTTCCTCTAAATATGTCATCCCCTCTTGCATGGAGAAAAAAAAATTCACGTCAATCATGAAGCTTCATCTTACATGGTACATATTTTTGGATACATCGATATGCAAGTTCCACTCTCTTTGTCCCTTGCTAAAAGAAAATCTTTTGCAATGGATAAATGTAACACCCTCCACCCACATTTACACAAGTTAACCAGTCCGCTGGGGTAAACATGTGACGAGAGGCTACTATGATCTGATTCAACCTCCTAGGTCACCTTAAGGAAGTGGAACCGACTCAACACAACCAACCTAACCTTCTGCACCTGTCACAGAACCCACAGGAGCCAACCAGGCCTTCCAGGTGATCAACCCCTACAACAAGTTAACACTTCACTGCTCTATATCCTCAATCACTCCCATTACATGGGCATGCATGCAACTAGGGCCCTCCAGTGGTTCTCAGAGCATGGGAATGCAAGCGACTGGGGTCTTTTTCAGCTAGTTTTGAGCTTGCGACCCCAGATTCCGTGCCACTTTTTTAGGGCCAGGACTCAGGCCACTGCCTAGAATTCCATGAAACTTTCAGGAATGAAAAGTAACATTGAAACAAAGATACAAATTAAAATACTTGAACCAAGACTTGACTAGAGCCCTACTAGCCATGACATGCATTTCGTTAAACATGTCACAAATATGCATTCTACAAGTCATGACAACATATCTAAGTAGAGGGGTCTCATACTTATATGAGAATCACTAAGAAGCATTGATGCCTTATCTCATTAGTTGCATTATCATCTCTTAGGTCATATATTCATTATACATTCAATTACAAATCAAAACATGATGAGATCCATACATCATCACTGTCATAAAACATAGTCATAGCAAACATATAAATAACAAAAATAACAAGGATACATCAGCCATAAATGCCTCATATGAACTACCCGGATGCAGGTGCATTTACCACGTATCAATGCCAGTACTAAAAAGGATGGCAGCTGGCATCACAACCAGCAGTTCTTGGCAGGTAAAGGCATGCGAGGATCAGGCATTCAAGGCTCTGCGTAATGGCGGATCGAGCTTGGGAGTAATGGCGCTGAGCAGGAAAGTTAATGAGCTGCAAGGACATCCTTTCCGGTTGGCGGGCCTCAATCAGGGCATAAAAGAGATGCACCTCGGCGGAAATGGCACAGAGGCGTGCTTCAGATGGTTAATTCGATTGAGCTCCAGGGCAGCAAGCAATGCATGGGAGCCTCCCTGGGTCAGGTATATGTCTGTTGGTTCTGGACTGGTAAGAGGGTCCAGTGGGTCTGAACCTGTTCTTTTCAGTTTCTCCCCGTGTATGAATGTTGTTGTCATTCGTTACATTAAGTTCATTCTCTGTCTCGGGGTCTGGCACAAGAATTTGGTGTTGCTTGTCATTGTTTGGGGTCTGGGCATAGCGTATCTGGTCAATACAGAGCAGGAGCTGTGGATTTCATCAGTTAATAATTGGGTTGAGCTGGAAGGAATCTGGTTCTGGAATGTCTGGTCTTTAGCTTGCAATTGGCTGTTCATCGCCCAAATTCAGGATCTCTGTTTGAACATTCATCACCTGAATTCCACCATGCCTCGCCAACATGGAATCCCAAGACGCGGAAGTCATACTGGGTCACGGGGAGGTTCTAGTAGTCGCAGAGGCTCTGTCCCGCAATGTATAGAACCTTTGGCTTCTGTACCGCCCCCCTCACCATCCTCAGACAGTTCTGGTCCCTCTCTCACCAGCTCTTTCCATTCAGCTCGTTTTAAGTTTCGCAGCAAGCTGAACAAGCCGCTCATCTCTGCTGTTGTAACGGTTCTCTTTTCGGAGGAGGAGGAAGAATCAGAATTAGAGGAAGAGCCTTCTAGTGCGGAAGAAACATCCAGGGAGCAGGCTCATTCCAATAATTCCAGTGCTCATCAAGAAAGCCCAATTGGGGATGTCCTCAACGCTTCGGGGATTTTGTGCGATGATGGCCAGCAAGAAATACCTCGGCACCAGCCTTCATCTTCACAGGAGCCCGTCAAGGACTGTGAGCCTACAAGTACTTTCGGGAACATCCTCCACCTTGTTCTCCCTCCAGGACGCAGCGCGATGGATGTAGAAGACAACCTCATGGTTACCTGGGTCAACCGAGCAAGCGAGAAGGATGCCGGCTCTCCTTAGCAGGATTAAGAGCTTGTTTGTTCTATGGTTTGTTCTTGGTCTTCGTTTTCCTAATTTGCATGGTCTATTTTCTCACTGGCATGAAATTTACAATCTACAGGTTTTTTGAGACTCAATGGAAATGTAATAGCCCTTCTAAAGGTCAATATTTTTGTAAGAGATCAAGGTATTTTTGTAAGCTCAGTGAAGAGATGAATTTTATAAAAATCACCTGTCTGCCTATGGTTCTGATAGTTAAATATGTAAAGGTCAGGCATCGGGACACCTGCAATAGTTTTTCTGGTAGAGGGCAGGCTACAGCCCCCTCAGAGGTTAAACCCTCTCTATAAATATTTTTCCTCTTTTTATTAATAGAATAGTCTTTGCTGAGAAAAAAAAAATGCCTCATATGAACTAGTACATTTGCTCATAAAATACCAAGGAGAAATAGTTCTCATTAATGAATGCAAAATCCAACTCGGTATGGGAATACCACGTTCTACCCGACCAGATTGGTTGAGCCAAGTCTCTCTTCAGCCAAGCACCCTCGTGCCATATTCCAAGCATAAATGTGGGACTTATCACCAAAATAAACTAGGGCTTCTCAAGGGTACACCACCTCACCCTCAACAATATAACCAGGCTTTACTGCAATCCCCACTAGATCACTAGGCCATAAACAATAAACATACAATATCAGGCTTTACTGCAACCCTCACAGGATCACTAGGCAAATAAAAGCATGGATGCCACTGAATCTCTCCACCTACATCATGAGGGATTTGTCCATCCCAACCTCTCATCTTTACCGTGTATCTTGTCATTACTGGTTAAGGGATTCCTAGGCCTACGAGGTCTCCACCCTCTAGGATTTACCGTGTCTCCCATCCCAGGATGCCTATGCCCAATCAAGGGTACTCACCACTGAGCTTTACCATGTATCCCTCCATTACCGGCCAAGGGATTCCTAGGTTCAATCATGGTACTCACATTCAGGCTTTTCCGTGTATCCTGTCCTGAGATTCCTAGGTGTTGTGAATAATCCTGGGACCACCCCACTTAGCTTCGAGTCGATCCGGAAATCCAGATCAACCAAAACATGAGAACCCAGCACACCATGGCTATCCGGAAATGGCAAGGCTAGCTGAAAAAACATTGTCACACCTGGAAAAACCCATGCCCATGACAACAAGAGAACCAAGAACACACATGCATCACCATGAATCCTAAATATATCAAGGTAATCACACATGCAAATCGATATCTGCAAATAATCCCACTGTAGTTGCTTGATCCTACTCTTCCTTGCTTGATCTTTGCTTCCTCTTTCCCTTCTTTTCCTTTCTTGATCCAATGCTAAAGTGATCCAATAAAACTCTAAGTGTCCAAGAGTGCGAGAGAGAGAGAGGGAAGAGAGAGAGAGCTCCAAAAATGAACTGTCAAAAGTCATGAACTAATCCTCAGAAGCCTTTTTATCAATGAGGCCTCAATTTTCTTCAATTTTTTAATTATTTTCCTTCATTTTCCTCCTCACATGCAACCTATGACCTTTCACCTTCCTTTTCTCCTAATTTCCTTTATTTTCATAAATAAAATGCCAATTAATGCCATTTTGCCTTTCCAAAGCCTTTTCCATTGACTTTTCCAATTTCCTTAGCCATAATAAACCAAATGAACACCCATACCGGGGTGTCTTGCCCAACATTAAGCTTGGAATAAGTGTCCCATAACCGTGGCTATTATTTTGCCTTTACTAACTTTTATTACATGGAATTTTCACCAGGGTTGTTATAGAACCCTCCCCCTTGGGGGAACAGTGTCCTTGGTGTTCAATGACACCTATAACAATAAGACTGCTGGAAGAAAGGCATACTGCCTATGGAGCTTTATAACTTAGCTTGTTGCAGTATTTACAATGATCAAACTGCTGAGAAGCAGACCAACATGACAACATAACTACATGATAATCATAATGACATGACACCCATACTACTTATTGGAGCTTTATAACACAACTCATGGCGGTATTTACATCAACATACATATACATATGCATACCAAAAACATCATACCAAAAATATACCAAAAAAATTCACTCAACCAATGAATAGAGAAGGATACATAGCCTGCATCTGATCCGCCATCTCGCATGTAGCTTCATCAGGCCAAAAGTGCTTCCATTGCACTTTAACCTACTCGATTTCTTGGTTCCGGAGCATGAGCATCTTTTTTTGCAATATACATTGTGGTTCTAGCTGGAATAGCTGAATATACATTGTGGTTCTTGGTTCCGGAGCATGAGCATCTTTTTTTGCAATACAAACCAGTCAATCACATGATCAACATCTTTAACATATTAAGCAATGAAACATGGAAAATATCATGGAATTTCACTGTCGGAGGTAGTGCAAGTTAATAGGATACTGGTCCCATCCTTTCAAGTATCTTGAAAGGTCCACAAAGCTGAGGTGCCAACTTGGCACACGATCCAATCCACAAGGATCTTTTCTTCGGCTTGATGCACAAGTACACCTCTTACCCAACCTTAAACTCCTTAAACAAACTATTTCAATGTGCATAGATTTTTTGTCTATCCTGTGCTGTCTTCAAACTTGATTACCTGCATTTCTTGTTCCATCTCTGCCAACATATCCAGTCCAATCAACACCATGTTCACTCCAACTGATGAGATTATTGAAACTCTACCCATAGAGTTCCTCAAACAGACTGATCCTCAAAGACTCATGGTAACCATTATTATAAGCGAACTCCCATCTCCTTTGTTGATGCATCACATACATCCTCAACATGTCCTCCAATATCTGGTTGACCCTCTCTGTCTATCCATCTATCTGCGAATGATAAGCTATACTGAAGGCTAACTTTGTACCTAAACCTGCAAACAACTCCTTCCAAAACTTGGAAGTGAACTTAGCATCCCTGTCTGACACAATATTCTTAGAAACACCATGCAATCTGACCACATATTTGATGAACTGATCTAAAAATCACTTGTGAGTGATCTCAGTTAAATAATTAATGAATGAAGGTATTACAAACTCATGTGCTAGTGTGTGTCTATGTTATTTTAGGCAACGGGTCGATCAAATTGCAAAATACACAGACACTGGAAAATGGAAAACAGTAAGGGAAACACAATAAGCAAATACAAGAACACAACACATTAATAAGGAGTTCACCCTATTCTCCAGGGCTACATCTCTGATCTAGCTTCAGTGTTGGCCTTCTTTATTGTGTCTTTAAAGCAGAGATTTACAATGAGGAGCTCAACTTGAGTCTCCTGGAACAGATAATGCTTGATAGGGTGGTTCTTGGATTCCCCAAGCCACTAGAGTGCACATACTCTTTCCTTACCATGTCTCGACCTCTCTGGTCTTTAACGGGAGGAGCCCAATGTGGTACTCAATTCCCGACAGATCCTCACAGGGATGGCTTGAACCTCTCAAGCCTTCTGTCTGCTCGATGCTGCCTTATGCTGTAGGTCAGCTTGACTCTTTGTTTTTTTTCCTCTTTCTTGCTGTCTCTTTCGTCTTTTTTTCACTGTTCCCTTCTTTGGTTCTTCCTTTTTCTATTTTATGTTTGTTCATGGCTTAAAGCCAATTTGTCCTTGACTGTTCGCTTCCTCTTCCACCCCTTCGGATCGCCTGCTGCTGTTCGCTTGGAGTTCCCTGCCTCTGCGTCATCAACATCTCATAGGGAAGTGGTCACTTTTCTTCTCATGAACTACGCCATCTCTTCCTCAATGGTTTGGTATTTCGGTTACGTTGTGAAATGATTCATCTGCCAACTCAGCGGTCAAATCAGAATTCAAACTTTTATATGATGCGGCTTAATTCCCCCGTCAAATCCAGTTTCTCATCGAGCGCAATCTCTGCCGTCAGATCTGGAGCCCCTAGATCCTACAGTGTTCGCTCTCATCACGTGGTTGACTTGCTCGACCATTAGCCCATGATGAGAGGCGGTTTTCTCTCTCATCTGCCTGGACACGCATCGTGTAATGTATGGAATCACTCGTCCTCCTGCCAAATTCGCTTACCACCCAATGTGCTTTCGATATTCTGCCGGTTTTGGAGTGCGGGTCCCGCCTTTCACCTTAGCACTTTCCCTATGGTTTCCCAGCTTCCCATGTGACCGAGTGCTATGGGATTTTCCTTCTCGAGGGGTTTTTCCCAGCGATGCATGATTAGCACATCAGAAACAACCTTCGTTTTCCGATCTAGACTTCCTAACTGCTAGTTTTGTGTCTTGCGCGGTCTCCATGGGCCTTGGTCAGTGCGCTTTGACCGAGGTCCTCGTCATTCCTTGTGCTTACAAACTGCCACTGTCCAAAGGTCTTCCTGATAGCTCTTTGTTCATAAATTTTGAAGTCTGTCCTAATTTGATACAGTCATAGCACTTTGTTAATTTTCATGGATCCAATTCGGATCACGGTCTTCCCACTGAAAAAGCTTTTGGACCACCAAAAGTTGGTTTTCAAGCATTGACTAAGTGAGGGTACAATTAACTCACTTGTCCAATCTCTATCCACTTTGCACTACTCGGCTTAGAACCCTTGAGCCCAATTCTGAGGTACTTAACATCTCCCCTGTGCGTCATCCTTACCTTCCTGTCCAGAACTGTGTCTTCTTGTAATTCATTAAGATATTTAGGTAACAGGTCATCAATAGAAGGTTATTGACTCTGCTCTTCGGGATCCTCAATTAATGAAGGTTCAAACAATCTCAAGTAATCTGCATTTACAACCGAGTAGATGTGCATGTAAGTTAGTAGATCAAGGCGAAAAGCATTCTCACCAATCTTCTCAAGTATCTTGAAGGGTCCATACCTGATAGGCTTTAGCTTTTTACCTCAACCTTGCATCCTTTCCTTGCTGATATACAACCAGACTTGGTCGCCAGCTTGGAAACTATGCTCCATCCGATGCTTGTCATGCCTTGCTTTGTATTTGGATTGGCTCTTTTCCAGCTATTCCTGTACTGCTTGGTGGATCTCTTGGATTTGTTCAATGAACCTAGTTTCCCTATCCACATCACCGTGTCCCTCAACTGTGGTGTCTTTCCCAAAGACAAAATCTAAAGGAGACCTTGGTGTGAAACCAAAACAGGTCTCAAAAGGAGATCTCTATGTAGAAGAATGTTTTTCTCTATTGTAAGCATGTTGCACATAACATAAATGTTCATACTAGAGCTTAGGATGCTTGCTGCAATATCCCTTGAGCAACTGGATCACTGTCCTGTTGACTACTTCTGTCTGGCCATCAATTTGTGGATGAAAAACTGAGCTTTTCTTCAGTTTGGTGTCCATCAGTTCCCACAGACTTGACCAAAACTTCCCCACAAGTCGGGTGTCTCAATTAGATACAATGGAAGTGGTTAATCCAAAATGAACCCATACATGTTGAAATAACAGTTTTGCAGTTTGTTCAGCTGTAGTCTGCTTATTACAAGGTATCAAAATACACATTTTGGTGAACCTATCCACAACAACATATAGATAATCATGACCTTTCCTAGATTTAGGCAGTCCTCCAACAAAATACATGGAAACAATTTCCCAAGGGTGAGAAGGAACTGGTAATGGAGTGTACAAGCCTAGTTTTATATTGTTGGGCTTGCTTTTAGCACACATAGTACACCCTCTTACATATCTAGAAATTGTCTCATTCATTTTTGGCCAATAACAAAATCTTTGCAGCTGTGCAACTATTTTACTTACCCCAAAGTGACTTGATATTATAGAAGTGTGTGCTTCTCGAATTATCTTTACTCTTTCAGTTTGTGGAATGCATAACTTCCCACAATGTTATAAGAGTCGGTCCTTTACATGATAATCCAATTCTTCTACTCATTTGACTTGACTTAAAGTTGCATATACATCTTTAAAGTCTATATCTTGAGCATATTGTTCAATGTAGCTCTCATGTAACACAAAATTATGCTTGAGTATAGTAGATGCATTTATAATAGTCTAGATAACATATCTGCAACTTTATTGTGTATGCCCTTTTTATATCTGATGACTAAATGGAACTGTTGTAGAAAACCCATCCATGTATAGTGTCTTGATTGCTGCAACTTAGTTTGGGATTGTAGATATTGAAGTCATTGATGATTAGTATGTATAACTATCTCTGTACCCATTAAATAACGTTTCCACTTTTTCACACTCTGTACTAATGCATACAATTCTTTATCACATGTAAGATAGTTAACCACTGCAGAATTAAATGTCTCAGAATGATAACATATGGGTTTACCGCGCTGTGTCAACACTGCTCCCATGGCATAGTCACTGGCATCTGTTTGGATCTCAAATGGTCTTTGAAGATCAGGTAGTGCTAGTATAGGTGTTGTACTAATCTTTTCTTTCAAGGTGTCGAAGGCTTTCTGCTATTTTCCTCCCCACTGAAACACCTTGTTCAATCCCATTAAAGCATGTAAGGGAGCTGCAATTGAGGAAAAGTTAGAAATGAACTTTCTCCAATATTGTGCTGCTCCTAAGAAGCTCTTAACTTCTGTAGCAAGTTTGGGTTTAGGCCAGTTTACAATGACTGCCACCTTAGAGGGATCTATCTTCAATTCACCATCCCCTACTATATGACCCAAATAATTTAGAGATGTTTTGGCAAATTCACATTTTGAGAGTTTAACATGATTTTTTTCTCTTTTCAAAACATCTAGTGTCTGCTTAACATGCTTTAAGTGTTCTTCCCATGTTTTACTAAATATCATAATGTCATCCAGATACACAATAACAAAATCATCAAGAAAAGGTTTGAGTACATCATTCATTAATCTCATGAAAGTAGCAGGAGCAATAGTTAAGCCAAAAGGCATAACCAACCACTCATACAATCCCTGCTTTGTTTTGAAAGCAGTCTTCCATGCATCTTTTTCTGCAACTCTAACCTGATGGTATCCACTATGCAAGTCTAACTTGGAGAAATAAACAACTTCTTTCAATTTATCCAAAAGAATCTATGCGAGGAAGGGGATAACGATTTTTGATTGTTATCTTATTCAGTGCTCGGTAATCAACGCACATTCTCCACGAGCCATCTTTCTTTCTCACCAAAATGATTGGTGACCCACATGTTAATGTGCTAGGTCTGATGAACCCTTTCTTGAGAAACTCCTGCACCTGCCTCTTGATTTCAGCATTCTCTAAAGCGGACAACCTTTTATACCTGTGGCTGCAATGGTTATTTCATTTGACAAGATACGTGCTCTTCTAACACATCAATGTTTCCATTCATTGAGATGGATGACTACCTTATGCATGGTACCAAAATTGGAATACAACGCCCACATGACTGTGTCAAGGGACAATATTTCATCCAATATTGCCTTCTTCAATTTTGCTCGGGTGGACATTGTAACCAACTCTCCTCCTTGCTTGGTTGTTTGTAGCTCCTTAGCCATTCGCTTGTTCTTAACTATCAAGAAGTGAACACTCGAGCTAGTGGCTTTGACATATGCTTTGATAGCATCGTAGACATGATCACTCGTTCCTCAAACTGCGCAGGAGATGTATGATCTTCCGGAGTTGACACTCTTTGAGATTGCACAACTCTATGCTGAGACTCATCGAATCATATGTTGTGCATCTCTCCTTCCGGCTGATCTCCAAGGATCTCAGTGTCTCCTTGGTCGCTTGGGAGTTGCTCCTCTTCTGGTTGCGATGAAGTTGGTGAGTTGACCTCTTAGTGGTGAGGCATGAGGTCAATGTCTTGCTCTAACTCTCGTTGCTCTGTATCTATATCCATTTGTTCAAGTGTTTTCTCTATCTCCTAAGTGAAGTCCTGCTCTTGTGATGATTAACATTGTCTACCTGATGCCAACTATTCTGATGAGTCCACTACCTGTACGAGTCGAGTTTCATCTGTATGTACAAGTTGTGCCCCCTGATGTACCTATTCTTGTTGGGCTTCCTTCTCCTATCTGTGCATCTCTTATTCCTTCCCGAGTTTCTCCTTCAACTCGTGCAACTCCTTCTCTGTTTCCTCCATTCTATGTTTCTCTCTTTGCCTTTGCGCGTTTCTTTTGTCGTGTTGTTGACTCTTCACCTCTATTTCCAAAGCTTCTTTCTGTACAACTGGGTCTGCTCGGAACTTGTAGATTTTCTCTTCCTCCATTCAGTCGACAATCTTCCTCTTGCCCTTGTCACACGCTGGTATGTTCACCTCTGCTGCTGCTACTACTTCTGGTGCTCTCCAGGATGTTACTTCACGTTGCTTTGCTACCCATTGCATAGCGAGGCCGATCGGTTCATTGGGTCTAGAGAAACTGTAGCAATATCTCCATGGATATTCCTCCATCCAATGAAATGCCCCATGCATCCAGTTCTACTGTACTCTCGCGCAGTGATCTTTCACAAGACAATGCGAGTCATACGAATTGTAACTTTGGAGGTTGAATGGATACTTATTCATATGCTCTTCTTCGACATATGCATGCTTGAAACTGTGTATCTCGTATAACCCAATCCGCAACAGAAGATTGGGCCAAGGTGCCTTCTTCTTCCGGTGTGACCTAGCTGTCAATCTTGTCGATATGTGATATGATACTTCTTGCATGACAAGTTTGTCCAAGGAAAACTTTGGTAGAACATGTAGAGGCTTCTTCGCGTTGTACATCTGTATGAAGGTGCCGATGGTGAGGCATACCAATCAACTATGTCAATCAGTGCCTCCATTGTTGCCTTCGACATGCAGGGTGGATCCTGTTGTTGGGCGCGGGATCCCCCAAGGGCAGTTTTTAGGAATTAAAGCCCATATTTTGGTCCAATTTTGTAATCCTAATGTAAAGACTCCGCATTTTTGGTCGCAGAGCGCATAGTTGTTAAAGAGTCAAAGGGTTGTACACCCTTATTTTGATAATGTAATGTCGGTTGTAAAAGATATACCCATGGTCCGCGGACCATGGGATTGCATTAATAGAGTGAAGCTCTAAGTAGTTAAAGGGATGAAAATCAATGACGAAGAATTGAGGCATATCTTTGGAGTAGAAGTATAAATTTGGGTCATAATGTAGGTACAGGCTTTGCAGCTGAGTGGACAGAGACCTAGAAGTTCACAACTAAGTGTGTGTACCCCTACATTTGAGTGTGCAGGGCGAGTCGAGTCTGTAATCAGTTGGAATTATCAATAAAGAGAAGTATTCTATCATTCTTGCATCTTTATTTCCTATTTATGCATCTGTTATATTGGGTATGAATTTCACTTCTAATACTTATATGATGCACGAATGTGTATAACTATGTTGATTAAGTGAACGCAAGTAAGAACATATATTTATGTGAAGCTAACTAAGATCGGTAAATAAGGTAAGTAAGATACTTAGCGTAGTTTGGGGAAATATCATAGTTCGCTACCCTAGCAGTGCAAAAGCGTATCAGCCTCTAGTTAGGGCTGTGTGGAAGCTGATTGTAAGATTTCGCGAAGGTATTGAAGGGTAGAACAAAGGAATAAGAAACCTGCATGAAGGCAGGTAGAGTTGGAATAAACCGACATCGCATCCATCTCAAGGGTGCGAAAACTTGGTTCCAACATCCCCCCATATTGCTTCAGGTGAGACTTCAGTTCACGCTCTGCAGGCTAATGTCGAAAGGGATTTGTTTGGCTAATTAACGTTGAACTTGAGTCAGGCCCCCATAACCCAACAAATGGTTTCGTTGTCGGGACATGAATCTACATGAGAGATGTGTGATGTCCAGCTAAGAGATAAATTGAAGGTTGGTTGGACAAAAGAATTCATGAGTTCGCGGCGCAGGAGAACAAAAACCCGCGACTATCAAAGAACAGTGGCTAGACAACTACCTATATACAAAGATCCACGAAATATTTTTCACATCCTTCCCTACTGAGTTATATGAGTAAATTGCAAAGCTAGCAGATAGCCAAGGAAGGTGGAAATTTGACAGTCCTATTGTGTAAACCCCAGAACTAGTACGAAGGTTGGAATCATTGGAGGATAAGATCGCATGCGTCATCAATAACTAGCTTGATCTCATTATAGGAGGATTTGTTACTGAGTTCTCGGTCCACACCTCAGTTAGCTATAGTGAGACAAAGTGATGCTTTTTCAAAGGACCGCGAGGTAAGTACCTAAAATATATGAATACTTGGATTAAATTGTTGTTGTGCGAAAAATGGGTTATGAAATTACCTTGATGTTTGGGTCTACCTGAAGCGAAATAATTTACAGAAACAAAGGAAATCAAGGTCCAAAGCATAGCTTCTTGATTTCACCTCCACGAGGAGACGAAGAAGGGATCGAGAAGGTCTCTCCGTGAAGTGCTATTCAGTTGATAAGACATGGATTTCCATGAATACCACCTCCACCCACACCACCTCCATCTTCACCACCATCACCTCCAACTTCACCCGTACCAACTCCACCACCACCGCGATTTAGTATGGCAAACACAGTGAGCTTGCCTATGTTCAAAGGTTTGGGAAATGGGGATCCAGACCAATTCTGGTTTGTTGTAAGGGCTATATGGGAAGCACAAGGTGTTACAGATGACCATATAAAGAAAGCGACGCTGGTTAGCACTCTGCAGGATCGCGCGATGACCTGGTATATTATGTACTCCAACGATAACCCGAATGTGAGTGTCACGGATATCCAAACAACACTGAATAGGGAATTTAGCAGGCCTAATTCTGAAGCGCAGTCGATCATTGGATTCAAAGAGATCACGATGCTACCAGACGAGGCACCTTAGGAACTAGAGCAGAAGCTAAAATGTATGATACACAAAGCTAACATGAATTTGACAGATGGACAACATCGCGAGTGGTTTGTAGCCTCGCTACTGCCACACTTAAGGAGTGCAATGTCACAATAGAAGATAACAACTCAGGTAGAGGCCTTAGAGATTTCCATGAGACTACATGAGACCCTGATGCAAGATCCTAATCTAGGAGTTCAACAAATCCATGCACAGTTGAAGAATATGTGCCTTGAGATGCAAAGCTTGAAGCAGGATAGGACGGTTTGGACAGACATATGCGAAGAAGTGTGGTGCGTGAAATGCAAGAGTCAGGGTCATGACAAATACCACTGCACCGTCTTTACAAATTACCTTGCAAGAGGAGGACCGATGCCTTTAAGGCCGGAATCTCAAGCAAGAACTAACATGGTGCCTGCTTTGTGGTGCGCTATCTGTCAAATAGCCAAAAAGCATGCCACGGATAACTTCCACTTGTTACAAAAGTATACGCAAACTCTGCAACATTTGTTCTGCAACTTTTGTAGGTCGGTGGGACATGACGAGCGTACTTGTAGGAGCTGCAGATTGATGATGGATAGAACTCCCACCTACAGAGTTCAAGCCAAAACGCAGCCCCTTGACCAGAATACAGGGATGGCATGGAAACGATTTCAGGGGCGCGGACGAGGCTGAGGTGGAGGACTAGGTAGAGGTCGCGAATAGTTGATTTGCTACAATTACAGAGGGCCAGGACACTATGCTGTGATTGCACTAATTCAAAGCACCCATCGTGAAAGTATTGCACGCTGTTCGATCATGAGACAGAAGATTTTCCTACACTGATAGCTAGGATACATGACAAAGGAGTGCTACCACCTCCCCTGACTCAAAACCTGCAGATGATGAGGTCTGAGCCACGCGAGGAAGATCCGAACGTAAATATAGTGCTTAGAAGTGGAATCGCGATGCGATAGGACTAAGGAAAACAACCAAAAGACGGTACATGGGTTCGCAAAGCCCTAATGAAGGAGGCTGAGTTCGATTTGGAGCGTGCTCGGGAAACCTTCATGGAAGCCAAGAAGAGCTTCGCTGAGGCCTCCACTTCAGGAAGCAAAGATAGAAATGAGCCTGAGATGGACCCCTCTATGATGACAAATTTCCTCGAAACTTGTATGAAGTTATTGCACAATAGTAAGGCTATGAAAGGGTTACAGGAACTTATCAATAGATGTGTTGGGACTGCACTAGGTGAACTGCGCATAGTCCAAAATATTGGAAAGCATAAGACAAGGACAGGACGTGAAATGAGACTCATCGCGTAGATCGAAGAATATGAAATGGATCAAGTCATTATGGATTTGGGATCAGATGCAAATGTTCTATCGAAATAGACATGGGAGCGAATGGGGAGACGTGCACTAAAATGGTCCCCGATTCAGTTGAGGATGGTGAGCCAACATAAAATCATACCCATGGGGCGACTACAGGGAGTAACCATGGATATTGAGGGAGAAAGCGCACTGGCGGATTTTGAAGTAATAGATATTGTTGATGATAGCAATCCCTACCCCGCACTCTTGGGAATTAACTAGGCTACTGATATGAATGGGGTAATCAATCTGAAGAAGCGAAATATGATCTTTGAGAATAAGTCACTGTGCATAATAATACCCCTGGATCCTGCTAAAGGATTGCACTATACGAAGCCGGTCCGCAATTATGAGAGTGATGATGATCTGGATTGCATATATAATATAACAGCGTGAGACCAACTGGGTGAATCCCACCCTGGATGGATGGATTACATGGCATTGCGAGAGTTCCTGCACTTTGGATTCCGACGAGGAGATAGAACGTTGGCAGAATTGGTTACATGAAGTAACTACGCTGAATTGCAATATGATGACCAGGTCGCTGCACTGCATGTCATTAGAGGCAAGAAATATGTCTACTTATGATGAATTGAATGAGGTTGATGTATTTTTGGATGTGTTTGAGAGAGAGGTGTTAGAAAAACAACGCTTCCAGGCCTTGGATTGGGCACTGCGCACTACGCTTGCATGATGGTGGGGTACGCACAAGGGAAGCTTTGAGTACTGGTGCAAATGTAGGAAAATGATGCGAACATGATTTGGGAAGCCTAAGATGTGACTGACGGACAAGTACAATGGGCAGAATGATCCACGCGCACACCTGGCCAAATGGACACAGGCTTATGGAGCAAAGCCCCAACCTGAGCAGATGCACATGTACTCCGCGCCAAAGTACCTAGTCAATAATCCTGTGTTGGGGGGCGCATCTGCAGATTGATTTTATTGTTCCAAGAATATGATTTTGAAGTTGTTGTGAAGCCTGATCGATTGAACATGGGACCAGATCACCTATCGCTCATTAGGAATGGGGAGGAACCTACTAATCAGGATTCAAAATCAAATTGCAAGGCGTGTGACATATGTCAAAGAACAGGTAGGCCATTGCGAAGGGATGAAATGCCTTTGAATCCAAAAATGACGTTGTAACCCTTCGAGAAGTGGGCAATAGATTTTGTAGGACTGATTCATCCCCAAGGACAGACAGGCACGAAGTATATTATCACTGCAACGGAGTACTTGACTCGTTGGGTAGAAGTGCAACCGGTGAAGGATTGCAAAGGCGCGATTGCCGCAAAGTTTATATTTGAGCATGTACTGATGCGATTTCGCTATCCAAAGATCTTGATGATTGATCGAGGTACGCACTTTCTGAACAAAATGATTAGCGCGCTGACATAATGATTTTAGGTGTACCATCAAAGGAGCACACCTTATCACCCACAGGTTAATGGGACAGTGGAAGCATTCAACAAACTACTGGAGACCGCGCTGACCAAGATATGAAATGCTCAGCGAAGTGATTGGGACCTGCACATACCTGTAGTATTATGGGCTTATAGGATGATGTGTAAGAAGTTAATAGGATAGACACCCTTTAGGTTGGTCTACGAGGTTGAAGCCGTAATGCCTATGGAATACATCGTGTCTAGTCTGCGCATAGTAGTGCTCACAGATATGACGGATCTTGGAGCCTTAGAAGAGAGGCTCGTGCAGTTGGATGAGCTCGAAGAAGAGAGATTTTTGGCTGGATTTCACCAGCAAGTTCAAAAGTAGCATGAAAAGGCATGGCATGACCGACATATTAAGCTGCGCACCTTTAAGGTGAATGACTTGGTGTTGTTATATGACAGTAAGTTTGATAAATTTCCAGGAAAACTCAGAATGCATTGGCTGGAGCCATATGTTATTAAGGATATTACCGACAGTGGCATGGTCCAGTTGGTTAAGTTAAATGGAGATCCCTTCCCAGGAAAGTGAATGGCAGTCGTTTGAAGCCATACTCAGGTGGCCCAGCTATCTGACTAGCCAACAGGAGCACAATCTTAACTGTCTAGGCAGCTGAAAGGAGGCGCAGAACTATAAACTACATTGCCCAGGAGCTGCATGATGTCAGGACTATGCAAAGCAGTGAAGTGTCACAGGGTACGCGATAGCGCAGGTCTGCCGGAAAGTGACCATTAAAGTCACTATTCATGATTTTATGGTTGGTTTCAAGCCAAATGGAGTGGGCGGCAGGCATTTAAGGCGAACTTTATGGGCTAGATTCTTGAAAATCTGCTGCCAATCTAGCATTAATGGACCAAATGTGGGGGGAATGGTCAAATTCAAATTCAAAAGGCCCTATAGATTACAAGTGGTCGTCCAGCAAAAAACACTTGGCATTTTGAGAACTGAGTTGTTGCACTATCAAGTGTATATGGACCTTTCAAACTTTGAGAGCAAGTTCAGTGTTTGAAACATTGTTAAAGGAGACGTAGGACCTCTTGACTAGAATGATGTCGACACCCATGGAATCCACGCAGGAAATTGCAGAAGTGGAAGCCCCAAAGAGCTCCGGAATAATCGTTGAGGTCCCTAAATCACCGTGAACACCGAGACCTAAGAAGGATAAGCAGGCCATGATCCCAGTGCGCGTCTCGCCCCGAAATCCACTGAGGACCAAGCTCACATTGTGGGAAAAGGGGAAGGCCATTAATTTGGTGGCCAATGAGGAGGATTCTGAAGAAATCTTGGTGGAGGAGGAGGATGTAGAGATGGACGTTGAAACCCAGGGTGCGGACCCTATTACCCGACTTCAGGAATATGTTCCTTCACACAAGGGTAAATCCAAGGTGCTAAAGGATATATATGAGAAAAAGAGCTCTCTGCAAACTCCACTGCTCCCAAATGATATTATTTTTGAGGGATCGTACTTGGGGCGGATTCCCATGTTGAAATTTGAAGATTGGGACCTCACAGACAACGAGAAGTTCCCATATTTAGCGACTGTGAACCTAATGCACCGGAGGATTGACAAGACTGCTAGAACAATTCAATTGTAGCTGCGCACATCGTTCAGAGGTGTAGAGAAAGCAAGATTGCTAAACCTGCTTTAGGTGCCGCATTGTGGCTGGAGGAGCCCATCCCCATCACAGACCATTTGATTCACTAGATTACATAGCTACCATACTCAGGGGAGGATCCAACCAATATTTCTGAATGAAAATGTGGCGAGCTGGTCCTCGTGGAAGCAATGAAGAAGAGGTTCAAGTTGGAAAAGAAGAAGCGAGGATACACCATCTCCAACATGAACAACCCTGCAGTCAAGGTCACGACACAAATCCTAGCAGAGAAGGTAATGCGGAAGTGCCATGCGGATGAGGTGCCTGCGCCAATGGTTGCACTAGTGGCCCAATGCGCAGAAGGAGTCCATGTCAACTGGGTGAACTCTATGCGGTGAGTTCCTTGCGAATGGTCGCGAGGCACAAGAGTAGGGCAAAAAGTTTCACTACGCGTGGCTCTATTTTTCGATAGTACTGGTGGCATGGGAGTTTCCTGAAGATAGCCAGTTCCCTTCAGTCACGTAGGATCTTCCAGAGGTAGCAAAGTACACTTTGCTGTGGGCGACCGAGAATGAACAATGGATAAAGGAGAGCAAGATATTTTGGATATTAATTGAGATGAATATTCGGATGGGTATCAATCACAAGCCACGGTTGTCACCCACAGTATACAATAGTTTACAAAGCTTTGCAGAGTTAAAATCAGATTTCCACCATGTCTTCATCAGGGTGCGAAAGGACCCTACAAAGACGTGGCATGATTTACCATCCCTGGCGACCAATGATGTAATATTCGCAGTCCTTGAGTCTGGGCCACTGGAGTGGCGCGCTCCAACTAACTCCGCGATGGAAACGGACAAGTCCACCGTGCAGCGCAAGAAGGAAGAGACAAAGATTCAAATGGCGCCGCTGGCAGAAAAAGCGCAGGAAAGAGGAAGTAGAGGCTAAGGCTCAGGCAACACGCAACGCCACGAAGCTGGCGGAACAACAAAAAATAGGAGAAGAAGAGCGCGAAGGATAGAAATCACCTTCACCCGAACTGAAGACAAACACAGAACAAGGTGGCGTGGACCTACAAATGACATCCACCCAGATCAAGTGTCCGCAACCATGAGAGCAGACAGTTCCGCAAAAGAAAACCAAGGCATCCAAAATGTCCTTCAACCCAAACACCCTCACTTAGGGGGATTTGCATGACATCGACAAAATGGTGAGGGATATCATCGCGGAGGCCCTCCGACATCTGAATAATAGTAGCAAACAGTATTGGGGCCTCTAAGGACAGAGTTGTAGGAGTTGCAGGTACGCGATCCACAGGCTGGCATAGTGTCCACCAACCTCGCGATCAACACTTTGGCTGCCGAGGAAATGTTGCATGCAAGGGTGACCAACATGATAGTGCTACCAAATGGGGCACTTACTATAGAGAAGGAGGCCGACAGGGCCACGATTAGCAGTTTGAAAGGGGTTGGATTAAATATGGTCGTGCTACCTTAAGAGACGCTCTGTCTCTTGCAAGATGGAGTCACCGCGAAACTTTGAGCCAGGGATAGTCACGCACTGCAGGTGATGAGCGAGCAGCACATCAACATTGAGTAGTTAGGCCTATAGCGCAACAAGGCAGTGGAGTAGAACAAGAAAATAATGTAGGTTGTAGAGGAAGCCTTCTGGATGGTCCCGAAGTTGGAAATTCAGGCAGAAGAACCGATGGAGGCACGCGTCTACAAATTGGCCACAGGGGTCCACGACACTAGATTAGAGATGGCCAGGGTTCAGCTGGAGTTGAACCTATAGATTGCAAAACTATGGTTGAAATATCAGCCTTCAACTCCACCAGAAATCAAAGAATAGCGAACTGTTGTTGTTACATCAACAACAACGGCAATTAACAGCGAAGTGGAAGACTGCATGCAGCTGTACAATCATTCGAAGTCCTAACCGCCCTGCAGGAGGATCCGAATGTAGAGAGCCTCGAGAAAGAGGCGCACAAGCTACAACAGAAGTATGACGAAGTAAAAGGGACCACGCAGACGGTTTCCCTTACATAGAGGCTTGCAAGGATGCAGGAGGCAAAGGCGCTCAAGGAACAGGTGGATGTTTCTCGGCATAAGGAAGAAGTCTTAAAAGCACGCCTACGGCCATGGATCGATGAGGCTTATACAATTATAGCCTCCATTGAAGAAAAGCTCGCGCAGCTGCAAGCAACTCAGCAGAGGATTCAGGGCAGCAATTCAACAGTAGCAGTCACCGAATAGCACATGGGGGAAGTTCAGCAAGCATTCGCTCAGTGTGTTGCTGAAGTTGCAGTGATCCAAACAGATCTGGGAGCTCTTCACGATAAGATCTCTACACCTACAGAGTGACTCGAGGGTAAGTCACGATGTTTGTGTTGGGGTCCTGTTGGGCGCTGGATCCCCAAGGGTAGTTTTTGGGGATTAAAGCCCATATTTTGGTCCAATTTTGTAATCCTAATGTAAAGACTCTACGTTTTGTGGTCGCAGAGCACATAGTTGTTAAAGAGTCAAAGGGTTGTCCGCCCTTATTTTGATAATGTAATGTCAGTTGTAAAATATCTACCCATGGTCTGTAGACCATGAGATTGTATAAATAGAGCGAAGCTCTAAGTAGTTAAATGGATGAAAATCAATGACAAAGAATTGAGGCATATCTTTGGAGTAGAAGTCTAAATTTGGGTCATAGAGTAGGTAGAGGCTCTGCAGCTGAGTGCACAAAGGCCTAGAAGTCCACAACTAAGTGCGTAGGGCGAGTCGAGTCTATAACTAGTAGGAATTATCAATAAAAAGAAGTATTCTATCGTTCCCGTGTCTTTATTTCCTGTTTATGCATCTGTTATATTGGGTTTGAATTTCACTTCTAATACTTATATGATGCGTCAATGTGTATAACTGTGTTGATTAAGTGAACGCAAGTAAGAACATATGTTTACGTGAAGCTTACTAAGATCCGTAAATAAGGTAAGTAAGATAATTAGCGTAGTTTGGGGAAATAACATAGTTCTCTGCCCTAGCAGCATGAAAGCATATCAACCTCTGGTTAGGGCTACACGGAAGCCGATTGTAACATGTCACGAATGTACTGAAGGGTAGAACATAGGGATAAGCAACCTGCACGAAGGCAAGTAGAGTTGGAATAAACTGACATGACATCCATCTCAAGGGTGGGAAACTTGGATCCAGCATCCCCCCATACTGCTTCGGGTGAGACTTCAGTTCGCACTCTGTGCGCTGATGCCGAAAGGGCCAGTAGTGTAGGGATTTGTTTGGATAATTAATGTTGAACCTGGGTCAAGCCCCCATAAGCCAACACCTTGTCGAATATCATCTTGTAAACCGGGGTGACAAAATGATCGGACAGTTGCGTGATAACTCCTCTAAAGCTGCATTCAGACAACATCTTATAATAAGTGTTCACAGCAGTCTCCGCTAGTGCCCATGCCCACTTCAAGCCTGGGAACTCTTGATAGGCATAGATTGCATCCAAGATATAAGCGGACATGTAGATTTCTACTTGCATACCTTTGGGTGGTTGTCGAGCCCTTGTTACCTGTTCCTTCAGTTGATGAGCCAACATGTCGAACCATTTGCATTCTTTACCTTCTCTGGTCAGTTGGTCCAATGCGATCACCCAACTCTATGGGAAGGTTTTCAAAGATAACATGCAAAGATGACCAAGTATTGATATGCCTTCCATAGTATCTTCTTCTTGTAGATTTTGTTGGGTGTCCTCATAAATTTAGTCGGCTCCTTCACCCAGTTCTACAAAATGTCTCTAGAGTTGGCATTGTTGCTGGGTATGCTAAAGGGATTCTCCATGATGATTACGAGCTTCGACATCTGATACATCTCATCATAATCCTGGGCCCTAAAGGTAGCAATCTCCATCACGCTGACACTGCTCAAAGTCATCGTCTCAGGATCAATGTGTGAGACGATCCAATGTATCATTTCCACACATGGGAGTACGGGATACCTGCATGCAATCTAGTATAAGCCGGACTTGTGGATGTTCACATAGACTTGCGGTCTTTGAGGTATTCCCCAAATGTGCCTGAAAATGCATCATTGACCTCTTGCCATTTCAACTTGATGTCCTTGTCTACAATCAGCTTGCCATCTTCATAGATCGAAAGACTTGTATACACTCGCTCAACTGTTGCTCTAGTTGCACTTCCATCAATGTCATTTGATCTTGCTCTCTTGGAGGCCATTGATCCTGAACTGCTAAGAGGTGGATGAGAACCTACTAGATCTGGAGACAAATCAACATGCATGTCAAGAAATCTGTCAGTGAAAACGAAAGCAAACTTGAGGAACGAAATGCAACATACCTGGGGATTGACTGGCAAGGATTGCACAATTTCTTCTGGGAGGCTGTGAGACTGGCTACCTGACTTGCGCAAAAGGCATTCTGGGTTGTCTAGGGAGGCTAGCCAGCTTCTAGAATTGTGCAATGCGCAATCTAGGCTTGCCTACTAGCTGCTGGAATTGCGCAATGCACAATTTCAGCTGGCAATGGTTGCAAGCCCAATGACTACATTACGTAATTTTTTGGGCCAATAGTCACTAGCCCTTAGAATTGCAAAATGAAAGACTGGAGGATAGTCACTAGGAAGAAAAGAAAATTTTCTCAGGGGAAGACAGAGCCTTCCTTCTCAGGATTGCACAATGTTGTCTTGGTGAGGCAGAGTCCGGGCCAAGGCTGCCCAGACCCGTCGATGGGCAATTGAAAATAAATGTGATTTTGAATGCATGGTGATACTGATTGTAAGGAGTGAAATATTATTCATGCAAACAATGAATGAAAGATTCATAAAATGAAACAACATGCATGTGGGTGAAGCGAGTCACCGAATCGGTGACCATTCGTGCAAAACAATTTCATGCATGCGACAACAATGAGATGCTAACAAAAATTGAAACGGTGCTAGTACAAGCCAGTATGCATGTAAATGATAGCAAGCATTTACATAAATCAAGCAAACGGCACTCACACAAGCGAAAACACAAAAAGCAAGAGAAATGCTGCAAAAGACAAGTTAAGTTGACTTACCTGTGAATAGTTGAGCTGGATGTGTCAAAGAATCCTAGATGTGTTCTGGGATGTCAAAGCTCCAAGATTGGTGTGAATAAGTGAGCTCTGAAGCGTCAAATATATAAGTTTGAAGCTCATGACATGCATGCCACAAATCTACGAAAAAGCGACACTTGGAGTAAAGATTCTAAAACTATCTTTGCATGTAACTTCCAGCTGCTAAAAATAGCTCCCTAAAATCTAGGGATGCTTTTTGCTATTACGAGAAAAATTAGCCCATGCATGCAAGTCAATTTATTTTGGTCCCAGGTTGAACCAGTCAACTCAATTTCACATGCAACAATCTACTTAGTTGGGAGGAAAAAATGCACATTTCTGGGAGGGAGCTGGGTTGTCTGCCCAGAAAATTTGTGCAATTTCTGGGCAGAGAAACTAATTACTGCCGGGGATTGCGCAATTTCTGGGCTGAGCAGTCCTACTGGGAGGAATTGTGTAATTTTTCTAGTGAACATTGATAGGCAGATTTGCGCAATTCTGGAGCCCAACAGGCTGCCAGACAGAATTGCACAATTTCTCGAAGGATTTTCCCAGCCTACAGCTAGACCAAATCCGGAGAAACAAACTATGAGGGGGATGCAACAAACTCTAATGCATAGGCTGGAAATCTTCTATAAAATCACTAAAGCTTGTGTACTTGATAAGGCAAGACATGTTGCTAAGGATGGTTGGTAGGGAGGCTCCAAAACAAAGCTAAGGTAAAATTTTGGAGGGTGGTTGTAGACGCTACAACATTTGGTGACACACTGGTAGAACTCCAGCTCTCTGAATGGACCTTGTTCGTGAAAATCAAGTCTAACACCTCCGGAAGTAATGTTTAGTTCTCAGTTCACACACATTCCAAACCAAGGAAACACAGTTGTTTTGATTGGGATTTAGGGGTATATTGGGGCATAAGTAGTATAGTCGTCAGAGTCTTAGTTTCATCTTTTGTGTTGCTCCGCTGCTAGCAGGCCTGGACAGTACCCCGCCGAAGTCACACAGGAACACAAGTATCACTCTGCTGCCAGCGAGCCTAGTTAGTGCCCCAGTGGAATTACTTGCATCATCTCTCTGTGCACGAAGCCCTTCTCTTCTTTCACCTTATTCATTTTTCGTTTTTTCATTTTTTTCATTTTTTTCATAATTGTGCATAACACTTATTCATTTCAGAGGCGGAAGAGGCATCCCAACTTATTGAGAGTAGAAGAGCTTGTTCCTTCAGAGAAGTAGTTTATTATATACCTCTAACGTGCCTGTTAAGATTTTCCCCCTCACCAGCTAGAGAAGGTGACACTAGTTAGCGCGCAAGCATTGTGTTTTCACCAACATTCACTTCGAACAATACTTATTTTCCATCGACGTATCATAGACTAAAGATAACAAGTTCTTCATACAGAGGTAGGATGATAGATAACTAAGTAGTGATAGTTGTACAAGGCCTCTTGTACTTTACCCAGCTTGTTTCAAGAGTCGCGCATGGTTTCATGTGAAACTAACCTACGAACAAAACAAACAAACAAACAATAAAGCAAAGCAGAATCATAAGTGAAAGAAAAGTGAGTAAGCAAACAAGCAAGCAGAGAGACAAAAATACAAAGCAAGAAAGCAAACAAGCATGTAAGCAAACAATTGAAATGAAACACTACTCCTACTCCTAATCTAACAGTGCATGGGCCTGATCTTGTGAAGCGATATTTCCAATGTATCCACCAGCACATTGGTTGACCCATGTTGGTGAAGTCTTGGTCCGCGAGAAACCTGGTTGTGTGAACTAGCAAACAAGAAAGATATAACAATGAATACAAACACACTTCATGTTTAAAAGTGTTCATAAGACATAAGTGAGTGAAAGTATATGGTATGTGGTCTATGGACTTGTCACGGTGCTGTGTGACACTACGTGCGTCTTTGAAGCATACACATACTCTTGACCGTGACATGCAAGCAAGTGAAAGAAACAAAGACAACTTGCATTGCACACGTGTGCTTGCAATGTAAGATTCCTCCAATGCATGAGTGATGGGATCGTGCAATTCGAGTGGAGGAAGCATGATCTATGTGTGAGATTGATCTTCAATGCATACAAATGAGCGATGAGGAGCCTCGGGTGATTGGACAATTTCCTGATTGGAAGTGAAACCAACCTCAGGACAGTGAGGGCCCGACATAACCATTAACTCGCGCTGAAGTGCCTCGACAGTCTAGGGTGTTTCAACTTCGTCTTCAGATATATCATCATAAACAAGTGGCTTCGAAAAATCAATTATGATAGAATCATGATCATGATTAAATATGTAAATGGATCACGACAGCCATGACCAGAAAATTCAATTATTTCATTGGCATCCTCATGATCTGATGAATCAAACATAGGGGCAGATGAAAATCAGACAAATTCATCCTCTGTGTTTCTGGAAAAGGTAGATGAAAGATCAAGTGTATTTTCAATGAATAACTTATCCTCTCCATTGTCAGATGATGGGCTAACATCTGATGTGTCCTGTGAGTGAACAAAAATGGGTGCATCTATAGATGAATATACACATGCGAAATCGTGGATGGCAGGTTCACCAAATATGTCAGGGAAGAATGGAAGAGGATCAGTTAGAAGGCAGTCATCCTTCGTCAAGTGTTGATGCTCAAGCTCCCAGTCATACTCTTCAAGAATGACAGTGCATGTTGGTTGTGCAACACCAACTCCGTTAGTGGCTTGATCCTCGTTCACAACAAGTGTAGAGTCCAGAATGGAAGAAAACAAGGCAGCATCATCTGAAGGAACAACCAAGTACGAAGACGGAGGTTGTGATACAAAATGCATATGAAAACTCGATAGACTCACAACCAAATCTGTGCAAAAAATAAGCGGAGTGATGTTGGGAGGATGCGACAACTGAACAGATGTGTGAGCATGATATCCAGCATCACTCTGCAGTAGTGGAGCTATTTGATGAGGGGATGGCGGGCAGTGACTTGTGACAGTGACTGTATCTGTCTATGATTATGCAACTCCATCAATGAAGAATGTTGAGCGAGGCTTGAGTTCAAACTTCTTCTTGGGATGGGTAGGTTTCTTAAGACAATACTTGAATCTATCCGAAATATAGAAAAATTTCATTTGGCTCTTCGGAGCTTGAAACTACAAATCACAGAACCACTGCCAAAAATCCATAGATGATTCATGTGGAGCCTTCCATTGTTGTAATAGTTTTTGGTCAAGATGTTCTGGATCAAAATGATTAAAAGTGTCTTCAATGAGATCACAGAAGTGCTCAAGTGAGTGCACACTGTCAGCCGGTAAGCTGCACAGCCACCGATGTGGAGATTCGCGAAGTGTGTATGCAAGAAACAGATAGGCCTATTCATCAGAACATCCACCTTCCTCATGAAGCATGCTGAGGAAGTCATGTAAGAACTCAGGCCAAGCCACTTCCCCTTCACCATCATATGTGTATGTGGACAAGAGATTAAAAAACTCCCTCGTGATGGTAACAGATTTAGCATGTGAAAAACATCGTGGAGGGAGGAGAGTGCAAGACTCCATGATATATATGCAAAGGTTCAAAATAGGATGAGAGGACACAACTTGTCATCTAGCCCTCCTTCTAGTGCCAGAAATGTTGACGGTGCTAGACCTACCAACATGTCAGGGGATCTCCCTAGTAAGAAGTCTCAATTATACCTCGGGTCGTTTGGTGTAGGAGTCCCAGTAGTGGGTCTTACAATAATGCCTTGACCGTGATTTTGTACAAAGGCAAGTAAGATGTCCCTGTGGGTAGCAATGGTGTTACAATTGTAGTAAGTCAAGGAAGGTGCATATGAGGTTCCAACACACGGAGGGTGAGGTGAGTGCACACCTTGGAAACCTATGATAGCACAGAGTTAAGAAGGAAACACACGAGAAAATATGCATCACAACATGGAAGGCAATTTACCTAGCAATCCAAAGTGATGGTTCAACCAACATCACATTTTAGAAAGATTCATACATACATATGCATAAATAGCTACACATACATGCGTAAGAAAACAAATACATATATCATTTAGAGTACTCAAGATAGCTGAAATACAATATAACATATACATGAAATGTGTTGGCTCTATTATATTAAGAAGTGTAAGTTCCAGTCATACAATACATCCATGTCCAACCACTAGTTTCGATAGTAGAACGTTACAACCACAACTGCCAGCTCCTCCAAAGAGATATACTAGCTCTATGCAGTGGAGAAGCCAAGACGCCTTACAATATTGTCCAAGCTTTCTCTATGATAGTCCTATTGGAACCTTCGCTGACCAAAAGCCTATACAATGAGTTATGAGGGACTATTTATAGCAAAGGGTGGGGTGGCCCTTGACTTTCCCCTTTGTGACAGTTCATCTACCCTCATGACACTTCATCTACTCTATGACTGTTACATCCAACTATTGACACTTGAGCTTACACTTGACAAGACGTTACATTACAATGCACATGTACCCATGTGAGACAAAATGGCTTGAGCAAGCCATGCAAGACATCACTATCACTCGAACAACCGTTGGAAGAATATCTCTTTGACATCCTCACGATAGTCGACAGTAGCAAACCAATGCCAAACTCAGTAGTCCACGATGGTTTCCGTGTACTCCAAGGTGACATCTTTATGGAACTGTTAGCTCTGCTATGTGTTGCTGATATTCGAGGAGCAGAAGTAAGCTCGATACTTGGTTTTTCTCAGAAAAAGCCTACACTGGTTATTCTCACCTTTCTCCATTTCCTCGCCCATTCCCCTCTTCATCTCCTTTACACATGCTTCTGTTAAAAATCACATAAAATGCTTTTCCTTAAGCCCCAGGCGTTAAAATCCCATATAACCACACGCCTTCGCAAACCACCTGTCATGACCTTAACCGTTGCCCTCTGACACCCCCAATCCAACGTTTCCCTGTCACATCCAATGAAACCCACGCGACTTAGATCCTGTCATCCGATCATCTACCACGCGATCGGACAACATCCACATCCCCTGCTGCCATAACGTAGAGGCGCGTTAACGCGCGATGAAAAGCGGTTTCATCCCTCCCCGTCCGCCACGCGTCACCATCTGAATGGTATCGCATGCCCTTATACATTTACCGCCCATCGTCTGAAAGCGATGCGGGTAATACCACCCACCGCCAAAACCACTTTTCCCACCCGATAAACTTCGCGCATCTTCGACACTCGATGACCGTTGGATCTGTCTGCCCAGGATCCAATGGCCTGCGTTCACTCCACTTCTATATCTCATGCTACTCCCTGCCAAGCCATACCCACCGTCCATCTGCTCCATCTGACTGCTAATCTTGTTCCTCCATCCAGATCGTCCACCTTCCATGCAGTACGCGACCTTTGATCGTTCTGTGCTCCCAAAGGACAAAGATAACCAGTCTCCGATACTAATTGGAGTAGTTCCTCAACAACTGCCTTCAACAGACAGTATGGCTGAGAAAGAAAAGGACAAGGCCTGAGCAGGTGAAGGCATTGAATAGTTATATAATTTCATTATGCACGACACTCCACCTGCCCAAGAGGGCAACAGAGCATAGGAAAAGATCACATCCATACACTACAGCAAGCAATCGCACTTAGAAAACCCTCTTGGCAGTTAAAGAGGTTGGTGGTCAATTATGACCCCTCCATACTTAGAATGGCCGAGTGCCTTTGTATTCAAATTCTATATATACCCAAAAGAAATATGCAATCAGGGTTGATGGTTGTTGTTTTGATGTAAGGTTCAACTTCTGGAGGTTGTAAATGCTTTGATACTTGCAACGTCTCGTCTTTATTTTTAGCTAATACAAGCTTCTTTTGTTGTTAATTGCTCACTTTCCATTCCTATCCTATTCTAGGTTGTGCTTGTTATGCAGTTCTCCTGAGCTCTTGATGTTTAGCATTACAGGAGTTGTCATCCTACCTCTGTGTTAAAATCTTGTATGTATCAGTGAAAGTGTTATTCAAGTTTCTTTTCACTTAATGCCATAGAGCTGTCATCCTGTCTGTGTATTAGGGAGTTAGATTTGCAGACCTCTTTATTGGTTGCAACTGGCCATCACAAGGTCTTGTGCATCTGCTAGTGTGGTCAGTATTCTCCATATTCACCCAATCCTTAAATTGTGAGTAATTGGTGGTCTAAAGCCTTGTAGCCTGGGGGTTCACACATGTTTGGAGTCAAGCAAAGTAGGAGTGGTTATCTGGCTTGAACAAGCATCATTCCTTCCATTCATCCATCTGCAACATTAAGTTGAATTAGTAATGTCATGAGCATCTCTGAACTACAACCTAGGAGAGTTTCTTGGGGTGATAACAGGAATCTGACTCCTGCCTCCATATCATTCGGGTACACTACTCGGGCTCCTCTATCCAACTCGTCTGATAGCATGTGTGTCATTGTCTTCAATGCGGCCGAACTAGCAACATACTTGTGCATGATGTCTGCATTGATTGACAAGTCTGGGTTGGTGGTTATGCGCATCATCTCGTCAAAGTATGAATCAAGCTCTAGTTAGACTTGTGCCTTTGTCTTCGCATGGGCGAGAGTGCCAATAGATAGGATCGCATGTGCGTGCACAAAAACATCCATACTCTTGAATACACGTGCATGGGAAGCATGTAGACTAGTGATGAGCTGCGGGAGCTCTTCATTGTTCCAGATCTGGCTCTGGATGTGTGCCTTCAGCTCAATCGTTGTGGGCTTCATCAACTCAGGCAAGTGAAGCGGGGCTCCCTTGTATCTCATCGTCCATGTTTTCATGTAATCAACAACAGCGTGCACGTTTGACAAGATACTGCCTTATGCACGGTACCAAACTTTGAATACAACACCCGTATGATTGTGTCAAGGGACAATACTTCATCCAATATTGCCTTCTTCAATTCTTCTCGGGCACATGTTGTAACCAACTCTCCTCCTTTCTTAGTTGTATGCAGCTCCCTAGCCATTCACTCATTCTCAGCTATTAGGAAGCGAACACTCGAGCTAGTGGCTTTGACGTATGCTCTGGTAGCATCGGCCAATATTGTTGGATGTTTGGGCACGTCAAACACGATTATTCATTCCTCAAACTACACAGGAGATGTATGATCTTCTAGAGTTGACACTCTACGAGATTGCACAACTCTATGTTGAGACTCGTCAAATGATATGTTGTGCATCTCTCCTTTCGGCTGATCTCCAAGGATCTTAGTGTCTCCTTGGTCGCTTGAGACTTTCTCCTCTTCTGGATGCGGTGAATCTGGTGAGTTGACCTCTTGGTGTTGAGGCATGAGATCGATGTCTTGCTCTAACTCCCATTGCTCCATATTTGTATCCATCTGTTCAAGTGCTTGCTCTATCTCCTAAGTGAAGTCTTGCTCCTGCGATGATTGACCCTATCTACCTGATGCCAGTTGTTCTGATGAGTCCACTACCTATATAGGCGTAGTTTCATCTATTTATACAAGTTATATCCCTTGTTGTACCTATTTTTGTTGCACTTCCTTCTCTTGTCTACGCAGCTCATGTTCCTTCCAGAGTTGCTCCTTCAACTCATGCAACTCCTTCTCTATTTCCTCCATTCTTCCTTTCTCTCTCTGCCTTTGTACATTTCTTTTGTCACGTTTTTGCCACTTCGCCTATTTTACCAAAGCTGCTTTCTGTACAAGTGGGTCTACTTGGAACTTGTAGTTTTTCTCTTCCTCCATGTGGTTGACAATCTTCCTCTTTCCCTTATCACGCGCTGGTATGTTCACCTCTGTTGCTGCTGCTGCTTCTGATGCTCTCTGGGATGCTGCTTCACATTGCTTCGCTACCCATTCCATAGGGAGGTTGATCGGTTCATTGGGTCTGGAGAAACAGTAGCAATATCTCCATGGGTCTTCCTCCACCCAATTAAATGCCCCGTGGATCCAGTTGAACTATACTCTCGCGCAGTGATATTTCACAAGACAATTCGGATCATACGGATTGTAACTTCGGAGGTCAAATGGATACTTCTTCATTTGCTTTGCTTTGACATCCACATGCTTGAAACTATGTATCTCGTATAACCTGATCCGTAATGGAAGAGCGGGCCAAGGTGCCTTCTTCTTCTGGTGCAGCCTAGTTTTTAATCCTGTCGAGATGTGATATGATACTTCTTACATGAAGAGTTTGTCCAAGGCAAACTTCAATAGAACATGCGAAGGCTTCTCCGCACTGTACATCCGTATGAAGGTGCCAGATGGTGAGGCATACCAATCAGCTATCTCGATCAGTGCCTCCATTGCTGCCTTCGACATGCAGGGTGGATCCTATTCAAATATCATCTTGTAAACTGGGGTGACAAAATGATCGAACAACTGCATGATAACTCCTCTGAAGCTACATTCAGACAACATCTTAGAATAAGTGTTCACAGCAGTCTCCGCCGGTGTCCATGCCCACTTCAAGCCCGGGAACTCTTAATGAGCACATATAGCATACAAGGTATAGGCAGACATGTAGATTTTTGCTTGCATACCTTTGGGCGGATGTCGAGCCCTTGTTACTTGTTCCTTCAGCTAATGAGCCAACACGTCGAACCAGTTGCATGCTTTACCTTTTGTGGCCAGTTGGTCCAACACAATCACCCAACTTTGCGCGAATATTTTTTTGCTTACTTGGCCATACAGACAACATGAAAATATGACCAAGTATTGATACGCCTTCCACGGTATCTTTGTCTTGTAGATCTGGTTGGGTGTCATCCTGAATTTAGCCGGCTCCTTCACCTAGTTCTTCAAAATGTCTCTGGATTTGGCATTGTTATTGGGTTTGCTGAAGGGAGTCTCCATGATGATTACGGGATTCAACATCTGATACATCTCATCGTAATCTTGGGCCCCGAAGGTAGCAATCTTCATCCCGCTGACACTGCTCAAAGTCATTGTCTCTTGATCAGTGTGCAAGCCGATCTAATGTATCATGTCCGCGCGTGGGAGCACAGGATACCTACATGCAATCGGTACAAGTTGGACTTGTGGATTTTCACATAGACTTGGAGATCTTCGAGGTCTTCCTGAAATGTGTCTGCAAATGCATCATTGACCTCTTACCATTTCAACTTGATGTCCTTGTCTACAATCATCTTGGTGTCTTCATAAATCAGCAAACTTGTAGACACTCGCTCAATTGTTGCTCCAGTTGCACTTCCGCCAGTGTCCTTTGATCATGCTTTCTTGGAGGCTAGTGATCCTGAACTGCTAAGAGGCAGACGGACACTTTCCAGATCTAGAGACAAAGCAAGATGCATGGCAAGAAATCTATCAGCGAAAACCAAAGCAAACTTGAGGAACGACTTGCAACATACCTGGGGATTGACTTGTAAGGATTGCGCACTTTCTTTTGGGAGATTGGCTGCCAGACTTGTGTAAAAGGTAGTCTAGGCTATTTGGGGAGGCTGGCTGGCTACTGGAATTGCACAATGTGCAACCAAGGCTGGCCTATTAGGTGTTGGAATTATGCAATGCACAATTTCAACTAGAAATGGTTGCAAGCCTAGTCACTGCATTGCGCAATTTTCTGGGCCAATAGTCATTGTCCCTCATAATTGTGCAATGAAAGACTGGAGGATAATCACTGGGAAAAAATCCGCATTTCCTAAGGGGAAGACAGAGCCTTCCTTCTCAGGATTGCGCAATGATGTCTTAGTGAGGCAGAGTCCGAGGCAAGGTTGCCTAGACCCGCCAACGGGCAACTGAAAACAAATGTGATTGTGAATGCATGGTGATACTTTGTGTAAGAAGGAGTGAAATATCGTGCATGAAAACAATGAAAGAAAGATTCATAAAATGGAACAACATGCACGTGGGTGAAGCGAGTCATCGAATCAGCGACCACTCATGCAAAACAATTTCATGCATGTGACAACAGTGAGATGCTAACGAAAACTGAAATGGTGCTAGCACAAGCTAGTATGCATGTAAATGATAGCAAGAATTCATAGAAATCAAGAAAATAACACTCACACAAGTGAAAACACAAAAAGCAACAGAAATGTTGCATAAGACAAGTTAAGTCGACTTACCCGTAACTAGTTGAATTGGATGTGTCGAAGACTCCTCAATGTGTTGTGGGATGTCAAAGCCCCAAGATCGATGTGAATAAGTGAGCTCTGAAGAGCCGAATAAATAAGTTTGAAGCTCATGACGTGCATGCCACAAATATAGGAAAAAGTGACACTTGGAGGAAAGATTTTAAAACAGTGTTTGCATGTAACCTCCAGCTGCTAAAAATAGCTCCCTAAAATCTAGGGATGCTTTTTTCATGTTGCTTTTTGTTATTCCGAGAAGAAGCAACCCGTGCATGCAAGTCAAGTTTTCTTGGTCCCGAGTGGAACTAGTCAACTCAACTGCACATGCAACAGTCTGCTCAGATGGGAGGAAAAAATGTGCATTTCTGGGAGGGAGTTGGGCTAGCTACCCAGAATATTTGCGTAATTTTTGGGTAGAGTAGCTGACTACTGCCTGGAATTGCGCAATTTCTAGGCTGAATAGTCCAACTGGGAGGAATTACGCAACTTTTCCAGTGAAAAATGACAGGCAGATTTGCGCAATTTTGGAGCCCAATAGGCTGCAAGACATAATTGCTCAATTTCTAGAGGGAAGGTTTGTTCCCCTCCAGAATTGCGCAATTTCTTGAGGGAGTTGCTCAGTCTACAGCTAGACTAAGTTCGGAGAAACAACATTTGAGGAGGATGCAACAAGCTCTGATGTGCAGGTTGGAAATCTGCTAGAAAATCACCAAATCTTGCGTACTTGACAAGGCAAGACATGCTGTTGAGGATGGTTGGTAGGGAGACTCCAAAACGAAGCTAAGGAAAAATTTTGGAGGGTGGTTGTAGCTGCTACAACAAACCCCTATAAATTATGTGTGCTAGTCCAACAGAGAACACTTTGTTCCCATAGAGTTTCTTATGAAATTCGTTGTCTATCGCTTATGAGCCTAGCATTTTGGGAGGAATTCTTTGCCCACACAGACGTTTCTCTCGAATCCTGTGAGTTGTTTATGGAAAGGATCATTGCCACCAACCCCGCTGAAGCCCTGAGTTTGGAAGCAGCCGTATCTGACGCTCCAGGACCTAGCGTATCCACTATTGAAGCTACAATTGCATTGCCCACAGTGCCGATGTCACCAAGGCCAAAACAGTCTATGGCGAAAGACAAACAACCTGCAGTCAAGGAAAAGTAGAAAAATCTGGTGCATATATGCACTTCCCCAAGGAAGCATACCGCGAAACCAACCCAGAAGAAAGATAAGCAGCCAGCAAAAGATAACCAGAAGGTTGTAGACCTGGAGGCGGAAGAAGGCCAGGGAACAAAGGATATTGACGCCGAAGGCGCAGAACCTATAACAAAGTTCCATGGGTATATCACTCCGTGAAAGAGAAAGGAAAAGATTACTAAAGACCCTGACTCGAAGAAATTCACCATCTCCATGCCCCATTTACCTGAGAAGGTGCCCTTCGAGGGTCTGCGGCTTGCACGAGTCTCACTATTGAAGATGGAGGATTGGAAACTCGCAAATTACGCTAATTTCCCACACTTAGCGACAAAAAAATACATGTAGTGAGTGTATGATGAAGAAACGGGTGTTACCACAACAAAAGTGCAGAACTGTTGCAGCAATTGGAAGAGCAGTACATGAAAACATTGGGAGGACTTCAGAAGGATAGCCGAGAGTTGCAGCTCCAAGCAACCAAGATCCAAGCAGATTTCGGGAAAGTGAGCGGCGCACAAGGTAAGTTGGCACGGGGTCAAAGTACAGACACGAAGATGGTTCAGTGGGTGCAAGATGTGTGAGTCTTCCCCTACCTGCAGGTTCAGTCCATGCCAACACTGAGGAATAGTGTGCACTCCTTCAAAAAGTCCCAAACATGGGCCTAAACCCTTTCACGATGACACTGGGGTCATTGCATGCATTACTATAGGGAGTCGTGGAAGAGCTTCGTATCAGGGAATAGTGAGCACTCAGTGTTCTTAGCAAAATTAAAGTTAATAATCAGAAATTGTTCAACGAAAAGATGCATGTTCTACAGGAGAAGGAGGCACTCTATGCACACATTTCGCAACTAGAGTCAACAGTTGAGGAAGCATGTAGGACAGTGCCTGAGCTTCATATCCCCAAGGATGCACAACCAGAAGTGAAGATTAGAAAATTAGTTGATGGTGTGTGTGAAGCCAAAGATGAGGTTAACTGAGTTCAATTTGAACTCAACATGAAGATCACCAAGTTGCAATTGAAGTTGTAGCCCACGACTCCGCCAGAGGTTCAGGAGCAACGCGGAGCCGCGATCAAGGAAGGAATGACCACTCTGGATGCCACAGTTATAGATTTCACAACATTATTCGAGTAGGCCATGGAGTTAGTAACAAATCTACAGGAAGATCCAAACATGTAGACACTGAATATAGAGATTAGGTAGCTACAGTGGCAGTATGAGGAAGTTAGGGCAACGACGCACTCCATTGCACCAGCGTAGTGCCTTGCAAAATTACCGAAGGGGAAGCAGCTCCTAGCGCAGGTAGAGGCGACACTAAAGAAGGAAGCCTTGCTAAAGCTAGGCTACAACCATGGTTGGAAGAATCTTATCAGATCATGATAACCATCCAGGATAAGTTGAAGGGCTTGCAGCAGACGCAACAGACAATGAGGTTGGCCACAGAAGGCCCAGCTACAAAGAAGTTAGTCGAAGAGGTCAAGCAGGCATCCACGCAAAGTGTTGTCGAGGTTGCAGTAGTTCAGGTGGAGCTGGGGGATCTTCACAGCAAGATCACAACGCCAACCAAGTGACTCGAGGGCGAGTCACAATCTTTGTGTTAGGGGCCTGTTGGGATGGGGTCCCCTGGGTCAGTTTTGGGGTTAAAATAACCCAAGTTTTGATGTTTTTTTTTGTAAATGATGTAAATTCTCCACGATTTGTGGATGTGGAGCATGTAGATGATTAGCATTCAAAGGGGTTTTATCCCCTTTCTTATGTAAAGTTTGAGTCGGCTTTGAGATCCACCCATGGTCCGCGAACCATGGGATTGTATAAATAGGTGTATCTTAGAGTGTCTAAGGTAGAGAGATCTTAAAAAAATAATGGAGGTAACGAGTTAGTAAGAGAAAAGTGATAGCGCAAAGAAGTGGGTCAGAGAGGAGAGAAAGACTATGTAGTTGAGTGCCCAAACCCCTGCAGCTGAGTGCATAGGGTAGTTTTGAGTCTGTAAAGTTGAATTGAAGATAAATAAAGAAGATTATTGAAGAAATATTGTGTATATCTATTTATCTATGTTTACTTTTTTTTACGATATATGTTGCAAATGAATAATGTGTTTATGAAATATCAATATAATGATGAGTGAATCTCTTGAATAACTCTTAATAGATGTATGCTATGCATGTTATGTACTTTCAGAAGATTGTGATGAACTCTGTTATGTTACTAGATAAATTAAGGAGATCTACATGAACACTAATTTAGGATTGTTCTCTAATATGCGTAAGTGGATTAATCAACTATTAAGGGTCCACAAAGGCTGGTCGTAGACCTTCACGAAGGTCTGAAGACTGTTTCAGTGGAGTTGCAATACCAACCCCTAAGGGTTTATCGATCTGCACGAAGGTGGATCTAAGGTGCTAAAAGACATCACGCTCATCTCTGGATGCATAAACTTGGTTCTTGCATCCCCCCCATACTTCTTTGTGTGAGACTGCAGCTTGCGTTACGTGGGTTTTTGCCGAAAGGGCTAGTAGTGTAGGGATTTGTTGGTTGGCGCAACTAACTCTGAACTTAGGTCAGGACCCCCTAAGTCAACATCCCCTTTCCCCATTATTAGTATATTATTCTTAAAATACTTGTTCTTTTTAGATTTGTACGTCTTTCATCATTTCCTTATGTTTTATAAAAGCATAATTGATTAATCCAAAGCTTCTTGGATTGTCTCCCAAACAACATTATCCTCTATTATTACATCACTCTACCTTTGTTTTTAAAAAAGATAATGCTCACCAATGAAAGGAATTAGTGGAGTATGGTTAGCAATTCAATTGGGAGAAATACCTTCCCTCACTAAAATCTTTAGGAGCCATAATCTCTAACTTAGCCATCTTGAATTCTAGTATGTTGAGGTAGAGGTTAAGTGGGCGACATCCTTATCTTGGCTCTCTTCACCAAAATTTGAATTTAATATTTTATTTTATTCCTGTAAAACGTCCCTTCGACTTCTTTCAATAAAAGAATCAAATACTTGTGATCTTGAATACCTCTCATCCTCAACATACTTCACATCCATACTCATTTTTGTCTTCTATTGCATTGTAATGTATACCTAGTAAGCTTTTATCATCTCACTATATGATACAAAACTACCCCTCATACTCGAAGGTTCCAACTTAGTGCTTTTATCAAGAATGTGAATATAAACTAGACTAGAATTTACGTAAAAATTTGATATCTCAAGTTTTTCACCAATAAATCCTTTCTACGATGTCTTGTCCATCAAGATATCTTATGAGAAAATATGTTTAAAATGGACTCAATGTAACTTGATCACAAGTCATTCCTTCACTTGTCTATTTTAACTTGTATTAAAATTCTAATATTTTGTTATGTATTAGTCGTAGATGGCTCGTTTTGGGGGAAAGAGTAAGTGAAATACTTAAATGAACCCTCTATCTTTATAAAACAAAATCTAATGGAGATATGTTTCCTATTATGAATAATTATTGGTTTTGAAATATGCTTATCATTACCCTTCCTCTATTTATTTTAACCTGATTCTCCCCACTTTTTTCATAGGAGGAGAGCACATGTTGGGTGTGTGTTATATTATTTCCACAGCTAGCCCCATGCATAGGAGGGTCATACAGGGTGTGACACCCCCCCGTTCATTGTGCCGGGCACAATAGGAGGGGTTGAGGGGGCCAGTAGCCCCCCTCTATGGGGTCCAGAGCAGCAGCTTAGGGAAAATAATTGGACCCTATATTAGGTGGGCAGACCTACCTATGGTTTTGTGCGTGGTTTTCGCATATTATTTTGGGCATGATGGCTTTTTGCCCATGCTATTTTGTAGATCCGGTCATGGGAAATATGGTTATGTTCTAATCCAGGGTTAATGGATTGGGGTTTATTGATGCTTCGGCATGTATGTATATGTATTGTAACATCGAAAGGAATATAATGAAAAATCAATCTGGTAGTCCCAGTTTTGGGATCCAAAGGAAAATCTATGTGTATATATGTTTTATGTTTTATGCTCTCGCCATTGTTTATTTTATGTTTTTAGAATTCGTATGCAGTCAATTTTTGTATGAGATTAAAACCTACATTTGGTATCGGAGTTATTTTGGCTTCAAGGGGACGCCTTTGCTGTTGAGGGGTTTTGCTTGGGCCTGTGGTAGACCCTGTTTAGTGGGAGACCTGTGGGATCGATTATTTTTGTGAAAGAATATGGCGAGAAGTGGAAAGATAGATATCGATAAATTTAATGGTCAGAGTTTTGAAGTGTGGAAACTCAAGATGGAGGATTTGCAGGTGGATAAAGATCAATGGATCGTGGTAGATCCGGGTACTAAACCAATGACATGATAGCTGAAGACTGAGCGAAGTTGGATCAAAAGGCAAAGAGCACAATACGATTGTGTATCTTAGATTCATTATTGTTGAATGTATCAGGGGAATCTTCGACGAAGGCTTTGTGAGAAAAGTTAGGGACTTTGTACTAATCTAAGTCTCTGGTGAATAAATTGTTCCTACGGAAAAAGTTGTATAACCTTAGGATGAAAGATGGATACTTGGTGACGGAGCATCTAAACACCTTTAATATTGTGGTAAGATAGTTGTTATCTATTGATATAAAAAATTAAGATGAAGATAAGTGCGCCAGTTTGTTGTGTTCTCTACCAAATTCATGGGATAGTCTAGTTGTTGCAATAGGTAGCAATGTGATTTCCTTGTAGTTTGGTGAAATAGTCTCATCCTTGTTGTTGGAGGAGATGAGATGGAAAAATACGGAGGGCTAGAATAGTGATGCCTTGTCTATACAAGGACGGTCCCAGATAGAAACAAAATAATTCCTCGAATCGGAGATCTAAATCTAGAGGGAGATATAAATCTCCAGGAAAACATGTAAAGGTGTTCTGGAAATGTGGAAAGGAAGGGAACTTCAAAAAGGACTATAGATCTAAATCTCCTGAGAAAGGAAAGGGATCTAATGATGCTCCTTCTGCAAAGGTGAAAACCACCTCAAATGAAGTTGGGGATGTGTACTTGGCTTCTTCTTCAAGTACACATGTAGATCATGAGGCATGGTTGATTGACTCAGGTGCATCCTTTCACTTCATTCCCCATAGGGAGTGGTTCTGCGAGTATGATAAATATGATGGTGGTGATGTCTTCTTAGGGGATGAAAGGATGGCTAGAATCTTTGGTTGCAGAAAATTCAAGTTGAACTTGCAAGGTGGAAGGATTAGAACACTTTCGGTTGTTCTGAATATTCATGCATTGTCCATAAATCTAATTTCTGTAAGCGATCTGGATGATGCAGGTGTAAAAATAGTGTTCGATAAAGATACCTGCAAGATGGTTCGGGGAGCACTGCTATTGATGCTGGGAGTTTGGATTGGAACTTTGTACAAAGCTTCAAGGTAGCACTGTTATTGATGGGTGCAACAATTCTGTGGTTCCTAAAAGTGGAGCAGAAAATCTAGTGGCCTTTGGAGAAAAGACCATGTTATGGCATAAAAGGCTTGGAAATATTGGAGAGAAGGGCCTTCGAATACTTCATGGTAATGTTATGGTAGGAGGTATGAATAATTTCTCTCTTGATTTTGATTTCTGTGAAAATTGTGTATATGGAAGTTGAATCAAGTGAGTTTCCCCTCTAGTGCTAAGAGGGAGAAACAAATATTAGAGCTTGTGCAGAATGATGTGTTTGGACCTGTGTCACTTCCATCACTGGGTAAGTTTGTGTACTATGTATCATTTATTGATGAATTCTCAAGGAATACATGGATATATTTCCTCAAGAAGAAATCATAATTCTTTGATAGGTTTAAAGAATTTAAGACTCTGGTGGAAAACCAGACAGAGAAGAAGATAAAGGTGATGAGGAAAGATAATAAAAGAGAGTTTCGCTAGAAGTAATTTGAAGAGTTTTTTAAGAAGTGTGGTATAGCACGACAGAAGACTACTCCATACACACCTCAGCAAAATGGAGTTGCAAAAATAATGAATAGGACGTTGATGGAAAAGGCAAGAAGCATGCTCAGTGGTGTCGAGTTAGGACAGGAATTTTGGATAGAGGCGGTGGAGACTACATGTTACCTGGTCAACAGATCACCTTTATCAGCGTTGGAATATAAGACTCCACGAGAGGTATGGACTGGTAAGAAAACCTCTCTTTCACATCTGAGGGTATTTGGATGTGATGTTATGTACATGTTCCAAAGGAGAAAAGAACCAAGTTGGATAGTAAATCTAAAAGAGGTGAAAGATGTTATTAAACATGAAGTCCTACCAAAAGAACCTGAGAAGATATAGTTTTAGCGAAAGGAGGAGGAATAAGACTCTACAAAAGAAGATGAAGAGCCACAAACTCTAGCTAGGAGAAGATCAGTTTGAGAAAGAAGGCAACTAGAAAGGTATAGTCCAACTGCTTTATGTTCAAATTTTTCTTTATCTACTACTGATGATGATCCCAGAACTGTTAGGGAAGCAGTAGATTCAAAGGATGGAAAACTCTGGAAAGAGGCCATCGTTGATGAAATGGCATCTTTAAACAAAAATGAGGCTTGGGATCTGGTGGAGTTGCCGGCTAGAAGGAAACCCATTGGCAAAAAATGGGTGTTTAAGAAGAAGATGAGTGTCGAAGGCAAGGTGGAGAAAAACAAAGCTTGGTTGGTAGAAAAATCTTATATCCAGGTGCCGTAAATTGATTTTGGTGATATTTTTCCTCTTGATGCAAAGGTAGCTTCTATTAGATTACTTTTATATGTTGTTGTTGCTTTTGATTTTGGGGCAGAATATATGGATTTGAAGACAACATTTCTTCATGGGGATCTAGAAGAAGAGATCTACATGAAGCAACCTGAAGGATTTGCGGTGAAGGGTAAGAAAGAATTGGTATGCATGTTAAAAAAGTTTTTGTATGGGTTAAAACAGTCACCAAGGATGTGGTATTAGAAATTTGATACATATATACGTGGCTTTGGCTTCACCAGAAGCAAAGAATATCACTCTGTGTATTTTAAAGTAATTGGTGACCGTGTCGTTTATTTGGTCTTGTATGTGGATGATATGTTGTTGATTGGAAATAACAAAAAAATTATCTAGGAATTGAAGACCCAATTGTTCTCCAAATTCGACATGAAAGATCTTGGTGTTGTAAACTATATTTTGGGCATGGAAATTAAATGAGATAGGGCAAAAAGGAAGCTCTGGTTAAACCAGAGGAAGTTTATCGAGAAAATATTGGAGAGGTTTAATATGCAAGATATTAAACCGATGAAGGTTCCTATTCTTGTCGATGTAAAGTTATTTGTTGAAAAATGTCCCAAGACACAAGAAGAGGAAGAGGATATGTCTCATGTTCCATACGCAAGTGCAATCGGTAGCCTGATGTATGCAATGGTCTGTACTAGACTAGACATTGCACGTGCAGTGCGAGTATTGAGCAGATTTATGTCAAAACCAGGGAAGGAGCATTGGACAACAATGAAGCGGGTTTTCAGGTATTTGCATGTCTCTAGTGATTATGGTTTGTGCTACCAAGGAAGACCAAGATTGGATAGAGTTTTGGACATTCATAGATTTGTTGCTGCAGACTGGGTTGGAGATATTGATCACAGAAGATCTACAAGTGGGTATGTTTTTAACCTGTTTGGACATGCAGTCAGTTGGATGAGCAAGATACAGTTTGTAGTGGCCCTTTCAACTATAGAGGCAGAATACATGGCAACCAGTCATGCAAGTAAGGAAGCAGTTTGGTTCCAGATATTGTGTTCAAGTATGGGGTTGTTACAACGATCTATAAGGATATACTATGATAGCCAAAGTACAATTTTCTTGGAAAATGACCCTCCTTATCATTCAAAGACAAAGCACATTGATGTTCAATATCACTTTGTGAGGGATATGCTTGAGGAAAAAAAGGTGTTGCTGGTAAAGGTGGACACTTTGAAGAATGTTGCAGATGTATTGACAAAGTTTGTGAGCACTGAGAAGTTTTATTAGTGTAGAGAAACAATGGGCGTTGCAGGGCTGGACCAATGAATAATCTCTCTTGTGGCCCCCTGTGGAAAGAAAACAACAAGTGGGAGAATGTTGGGTGTGTGTTATATTCTTTCCATGACTAGCCCCACGCGCGGGGGGCGATAGCCCCCCTTGTGCGTTGCATCGGGCGTAGTAGGGGAGTTTTAGGGGAGCGGTAACCCCCCTCTACGAGGTCTGGGGCAGTGCCCTGGGGAATGTTTGTTTGGACCCTATATTAGGTGAGCAGACCTACCTATGGTTTTGTGCGTGGTTTTTTCACATGGTTTTCAGCATGATGGTTTTCTGCCCATGGTATTTTGTAGATCAGATCAAGGGAACTACGGTTATGTTCTAATCTAGGGTTAATGGATTGGGGTTTATGGATTATTTAGCATGTGTATATATGTATTGTAACATTGAAAGGAATATAATGAAAATCAATCTAGTAGTCCTCATTTTTGGATCCAGGGGAAAATCTTTGTGCATATTTGTTTTATGTTTTATGCTCTCTCCATTGTTTATCTTTTATTTTTAGAATTTGTATGAAGGTAATTTGTGTATGGGGTTAAAACCTACAACACATAGCAATAAAGTTGATGTACATGTTAGCGCTTGAGATTTCACCTCAGGCTGAGAAAGGCAAACCTTCAAGGCAACATCAAACCATTTCACCTCGTAGCTAGCCCTACGAGGTATGAGAAGGCTCTCTCCGGTCAATCTCGTTAAATTTTCAATGGGAAGAGATGACCAATCAAGGTAACACAGATATTAGGCTAGTAAACTGATTTGAAAGTTGATTTGGGGGTTTTTTGGGGGTTTTTGGTGGCAAGTTGAGGATCTGCAATTTAGGGTGCGGGGATTGAGCTCAGTTTTTGCAGGTGGGTCTTTGGGGCAAGGTAGGAGTTTGTGCTGATGCTTTTAGCTGAGATGGATGATCAAGGAGGAAAGAGGAGAAGCTAAAGAGGGCAAACAATGAGTTTGAATCCTCTTTAGACAGTGGAAAACATAAACATTAAACAAATTTGAAAGCTGAGCATGACATGCATGAATTCAAACTTTATCACTTCATTTGTTTAATAAGCTGCAATAAAGAAAGATATGGAACACATAAACACACTTACAATTACAATAAGAGAACACACCATCAACACAAGAGTCCACAAGAATCCCAATGATGTCTGCAAAACCCTGGTCTTCCTTTTCCTCAAATTGCAGAGATACAAGTGAAATATACAATAGGAGCTTCTCCCTCAAGAGTCCAACCATGAAAATGAGTAAGAGAAAGCATAATATAGAAGATCTAACTCCTTTCCCCACCTCTAGGGGTCGAGCTCAGCTTCCTAGGAGCTGTTTTAACTAATTCCAAACTAAGCAGTAGATAATAGGCAGTCAAAACAACTTGCCTCTAAAACTTAGGAAACC